>PISX010005170.1:49233-111173 GCA_004024625.1 Mellivora capensis | reverse complement strand
AGAGATATTAAGAGTGTGGAATCTATATTAATTTACAACTAACAGATCATAGAATTCATTGAGAGCCAGCAGGACAGGAATTTGAGGCTTGAACAATCCATGATGGTTTAGCTCACTGAGGAAGACAGAAAAGGAGGAAAGAGAAATTTTGTAAGAAAGATGATTTGAGGGTTAACAGCATTTACATGATATCTGAACCTCTGTTGGTGCTTAAGAAACTGCCAAGAAAGAAAACTATAATGAGAACAGCAGTGAGCCAAAAGCAAGTCCTGGAGAAAAAACAAAAGGGCACGAGTAAGAAGGGACAGAGAATAGGAACATAGAATGAAAAATCACAAGGTTGTGAGAACACCAAAGTTAAGGGAAGAGATGTTTTTCAAGAAAGGAGTATTCCACTGATTCAATTTTGCTGAAATCTCAATGAAGTACAAAGTCAGGCATGTGCTCAATTAATTTTATAAAACAGGACAGCAAAATTATTATCATTATGATACTAAGTACAGAGGTAAGATAGAGTATTGAGTGATTAATTTTAACTAAGAACACTTTTCTTGGTCTGTACCCTCCCTGTGAAATGGCATAAATATGCCAATAGCTAAATCAGTGGCCTCTGAACTTTTTAATCACAAAGCTATGTCAGTAAATTTTAATATGATTCTCATTTAGACATAAAATATGTTTATTTTATAGGCATATAAATATGAATATGGATATCATGAATACAGTAGCTGATGGAAATATACATATCTAGTCCTGTTTATTTGAAATAAATAGATACAGTAGAAAGGGATGTACAGGAGAATATCAGGAATATACAAAGTTGAAATGAAATCTTGGAAACAGTGAAATCTAAGAAGAGCATTTTGTTTCTAAGTGAGGGCAATCTTATTGTATTATCTCTCACCACCTTACTTACCATAGGTAATTCAATGTTTAACAAAGATTCAAGAGAGAAACACTATGTTATTATCATACAAATATACATTTAAAATTCATCTATCAATAATACTCAGTAATAATCTATATTTTAATCAGTAATACTAACCTAATATAGATTACAGAACTGATTCTAAGGCAAGCTTTCTAGTTATCATGCAGCTCCATTTCTCCAGACATCTACTGAAAATTCCCATTTGTTGAAAGTTTTATTTTCCCAAGTGATACAAATATGCACAACTAGACACTAAACTGGAAGCTTTTAAAAATAGACAGAGATTGTTGCCTTACTTGTAGTAGTTTAAAATGCATAAAAGTAATTGAATAATTCAGAATAAGAACACATAGCTTATTATTTTAGTCTGGAAATAAAACATTGAAAACAATTAATTCTAATAACATATTGGGAATTACACAATAATGCATGGGAAAATAATGAAAAGTGTCCTTTGTGGAAAAAAGGAGGAAGTTACTAAATTATTCACTGGTTCATTTTTCATGACTTGTACCAATGAAAAAGAAGGAATTTAGTTGCTGAAGACAAAATGATGGCAACCTAGGGAGTAAGTAATTTTGTCATCATAGAATTTTGATAGCTATGAAATTGAAGATTGAGCATAATAATTAATGTATCGTACTTTGGGAGGACAGACTTAAAAGTTCAGGTGTAAGGAAGGTACTAATTCATGTCTCAAGTGGGCAGTGATTCAGGAGTCTAAAATTCTCTCACAGAAAGTCTTTCTGGCAATGCAATTATATGTGAGGGAAAAAATAGAACATATCTTTAAAATTATTGTAGTTGCACCCAAGCTTTGTGGAAAGTAAATGCTGGGAAAATAGATTAAGGTGGAAGAAATAGCACTTAATAAGATGGAAATAAGACACAAAACTAATAGGAAGAAGATTAGAGAATATCACAGAAATGTAGGAATAATTTCAGCTGAGGCTTATAGTAATTTCCCAAAGTTCACAGATTGCTTCTTTTAAATGCATGCTGTACAAAGTTAACAATGAATGGCTGGCTAGGCTCATTGCCTGGAGTTGATGGTGTAAAGTTGATAGATAATATTTCAAGAATGGATGCCATCTCATGGTTTCTCTGCTCTCTGTAAACAGAGAAAACTGTCAAATGAAAATATATATAGTGAACATTTAGAAGAGCAAACTGAAAATTAAGATGAAAAAGATGATTAAAGAGTTTACCTCACTCTATAGGAGGTCTCCTACCTCCGAAAAATGACATCCAAGGACACTAAAACTAAATGCTAAGTAGGATTGATTAGTTAAGAAATTTCTAAGTAATGATGAAGAAATGAAGAAATACCAAAACAGAGAGAAAAATGGGAAAATTTGTTTTATTTTTTTTTCTGTAAGGGAAAAAGACTCCTGGTAGGACATAAGAAATTAAATAATATTTTGAAGAAAAAATAGTTATTAGAAGTCAAATGAATTCATTAGGAACACATTCATAATATTTTCTATCCAGTATTTTCAGCCTTGTCCAGTCAACAATTTATAGTAATAGTCTGGAGAGAAAAATTGAAAGCAAGATTCCAGGTTTTTTGAGCAAGGAAGTTAAGGTATTATGGAAGCAATTAAAGGATGAAATCAATGTTTAAAAATATACTAGTGGACATTGGGGTGGGTATGTGCTATGGTGAGTGTTGTGAATTGTGTAAGACTGATGATTCACAGATCTGTATCCCTGAAACAAATAATACATTATATTTTAACTAAAAAAATGCTAGTGGAAAGGCAGGAAGGGAACAAATTTATTAAAATATCACATGACATATCCTCACAACAATTCTGAACTATTATATTTAAAGTTAAGAAAGTTGAGTGCTGGTATGAATTACAAAACTGTTCTGGGTCATTCAGCTGCTAATGAAAAAATAGATTGAAATCTGTATCTTGCTCTCTTCAAAGACTGGGTTAGCTTGAACTAGTATAACTTAAACTTTCAAAGATGTGGCTAAGTGGGTTAAATGAAATGGCAAGCATTTTAGGACACACATTTAAAGAATCCAACTGAATAAAAAGAAGAAAGATATAATTTAATAAACAATACATTTTGTGTGCAAATACATAGAAGTTCATTCATTCATTAAACGAGTATCTATTGAACATTGTGTATCAAGTTCTATTCTAAGCATTAGGGATAAAAGGGTAAAAGAACAGACAAAAATTCCTGGCATTTGATAATTGCTTCTCCCCTCTGGAAGTAGACTAAAAACATTATAATTATTAAAATACATGCTATGAGTTGAATTTTATGTGAAGGAAAAAATATAAAACATGGAAAGGGGATAGAAAGTTTGGGAAAGAGGCTTACAATTTTGGATAGAACATTTAAAAAGCCATCCTGGAGAAGATGACCTTTAGGTGATGACATGAAAGAATTGAGAAAGGGAATCAAACAGATATCTGTGGAATAGAACTTCAAGAAGAAAGAAAACCTAGTGCAAAATCCCTAATGCAGAAATGTCTGAAAGATGTTGGGAAGTGAGTATAGCAGAAACTGGATTGAGTATGGAGTAAAATGGAGAATATTAGGAAATGAGACCAAACATTAGGCCAGATTGCCTACAGAATTCTATGAGGAAAGGTGGCGTGAAGGAAGGAAGGACCCCTTCCTTCTATTCAAATAGGATCATGAGTGGAGTATTATCACTTAAGTCAGTGGCAAACTTGAAACTCAAGAAAATAAGCCAGGAAAAAAAAATGTGAAGAAAGCTAAAGTCCTAAGACCACAAATAGTACAGAAAGAGCTTGGCACAACATCACTCTTTCAGAGTTATTTGTTAAGTGAACCAAACAATGGTTACATAGACTTCTATAACTTTCGCATATGTACAGTTATTAAACAACATTGGGAGAAGCCCATAGTAAAGCATTGCAGGGTAGGGGACTAACTTTACAGAGAGAGTTCTGGCCTCCTCAGCTTCTAGGAGGTGATCTCTGTGACTTTGGAATGTGTTGCCTAATAAGAATGTCTTGGTTTAGTCAAAGACCCCATCAAAAAGGAGAATTACAGACCAATATCCCTGATGAACATGGATGCAAAAATTCTCACCAAAATACTAGCCAATATGCTCCAGCTGTACATTAAAAGGATTATTCACCACGACCAAGTGGGATTTATTCCTGGGCTGCAAGGTTTGTTCAACACCTACAGATCAATGTGATACGATACATTAATAAAAAAAAGAACAAGAACTATATGATACTTTCAATAGATGCAGAAAAAGCATTTGACAAAGTATAGCATCCTTTCTTGATCAAAACTCTTCACAGTGTAGGGATAGAGGGTTCATACCTCAATATCATAAAAACCATCTATGAAAAACCCACAGCAAATATCATTCTCAACGGGAAAAACCTGAGAGCTTTTCTCCTAAGGTCAGGAACACAGCAGTGATGTCCACTATCACCACTGCTATTCAACATAGTACTATAAGTCCTAGCCTCAAAAATCAGACAAGAAGAGATAAAAGGCATCCGAATTGGCAAAGAAGTCAAACTCTCACTCTTTGTAGATGATATACTTCATGTGGAAAACCCAAAGGATTCTGCCCCCAAACTGCTAGAACTCATATAGGAATTCAGTAAAGTGTCAGGATATAAAATCAATGCACAGAAATCAGTTGTATTTCCATGCTAAAACAAGAAGACAGAAGAAAGAAAAATTAAGGAGTGGATCCCATTTACAATTGCACCCAAAACCATAAGATACCTAGAAATAAATCTAACCAAAGAGACAAAGGATCTGTACTCAGAAAACTATAGAATACTCATGAAAGAAATTGAGGAAGACACAAAGAAATGGAAAAAATTCCATGCTCATGGATGGGAAGAACAAATATTGTGAAAATGTCCACGCTACCTAGAGCAATATATACATTTAATATAATCCCAATTAAAATACCATCAATAGGGGTGCCTGGCTGACTCAGTGGGTTAAAGCCTCTGCTTTCAGCTCAGGTCATGATCCCAGAGTCCTGGGATCAAGCCCCGCATCGGGCTCTCTGCTCCGCAGGGAGCCTGCTTCCACCTCTCTCTGCCTGCCTCTCTGCCTGCTTGGGATCTTTGTCTGTCAAATAAATAAATAAAATCTTTAAAAATAAATAAATAAATAAAATACCATCAGTATTTTTCAAAGAAAGGAACAAATAATCCTAAAATTTATATGGAACCAGACCCTGGATGGCCAGAAGAATGTTGAAAAAGAAAACCAAAGCTGGTGGTATCACAATTCTGGACTTCAAGCTCTATTACAAATCTGTAATCACCAAGACAGTATGGTAGTGGCACAAAAACAGACACACAGATCACTGGAACAGAATAGAAAGCCCAGAAATGGATCCTCAACTCTGTGGTCAACTAATATTCAACAAAGCAGGAAAGAATGTCCAGTGGGAAAAAAGACAGTCTCCTCAACGAATGGTGTTGGGAAAAATGGACAGCCACATCTTTTGATGCAAAAGAATGAAACTGGGCCATTTCCCTACACCACACCACACAAAAAGTAGACTCAAAATGTATGAAAAACCTAAATATGAGACAGGAATCCATCAAAATCCTTGAGGAAAACACAAGCAGCAACCTCTTTGACCTCAGTTGCAGCAACTTCTTCCCAGAAACATTGCCAAAGGCATGGGAAGCAAGGGCAAAAATGAACTATTGGAACTTCATCAAATCAAAAGCTTTTGCACAGCAAAGGAAACAGTCAACAAAATCTGTCTAAAACTCCACTGGGAGAGGGAAAATACAAGATATATTTGAACCCAGCCTAATGTGTTTCTTCTCATTGCTGATTTTAAACTGCCCCTTTCCCTGTAATAAATTATAAGCATAAGGATAATAGTTATGAGTGATTTCTGTGGGTACTCCTAGTGACTTATCAAAACTGAGAGTAACTTTGTAGACCCCAAAACTTGCAATTGGCTTCAGAATTGAGAGTGATCTTATGGACTGATGAACCTCACAATTATTCAAGGTAGTAATGGCCAATAATCCAGACCACAAAGTTACAGAAATATGTGAGAAAGACATTTGGAGCAATGTCGTGGCACAAAGAAAAAAAAAACAGCACAATTTCTTAGTGTGTTGGGCTTGTTTTAGTGGACCAGTGAAGGTATGCTGAATGACTTGGCTAGGTAATCAAATATAAGCATCCCCATCCTCAGGAACATCTCCCCTAGCAGAGTAATTTGGAGTGGGGTCCTCCTGTTTAATAGTGGTAGAGTTTGAGATGTTGTAAGTGGAGAGTTAACGAATGACGTTTTGTTTTGTTTACTTTGAATGAAGAAACTTGGAGTGGTTCATCAGTTTGGGCCAGGGACAGTTGGGTGAAGGGAAACCAGTTGGTATCTACCACTCAGACTTTCAAACACCAAAAATGATTGGCCATTGATCTCTACCTTCATAGAATTCCAAAGAGTATGCTACAGATTATTTTGAGTAAACTATATTTTCATGGAGATACAGAATCACAGTTGCCACAGCTGAAACTTGGTAGTTGTGTACTATCAAAACAGGTCTTCCTAGGTTGTTTGGCCCAAAAGATGGAGCTATTTTAATTTTATGAGAAAGATGTGATCCTAGCACATGATTTAGGAAGAAGACAATAGACTTATTCACTGCACAAAGATTTAAAGAGTGGTACTCTGAAAGAAGGACAGGATTTTACAAAGCCTCTTCAGGAAAACATTTCAGCTAAGCAAAGATGAATTTTCTTACAATCAGCACTCTGCACGGGCTAAGTCATTATTTAAGGTTTTCCCCCATTACTGAAGTTCTTAAGGCATGAACTAAAAATATTTTTACAAGATATTTTTAGAACAAAATTAAGTTGTATTAATTTGGTTAGCTTAACTGCTTTATCAAATAAACTATATATATATATATATATATATATATATATATATGCACAGTATATTTATTTCTTCCTCACATGACCTTTTAAAGAAGGTGTTTTAACTAGTCCTACTTCAGAAAACAGTATCCATACATCTTAAAGCTCTCATTCTCTAAAACATTATAATTCTCTACAACCAGAATAGAAAAAAATAAAGTGAGAGAGCATGGAGATAACATGCCTGCTTCTTAAAAGTCTTGGTCCTTGAAGCGTAGATATCTCATCCACTCAAATTCCACTGTTCAGAACCCAACCATTTAGCTCTATCTATCTGCAAGTGGCTCAGAAAGAAGGGAAACAAGTGTTTTCCTGAGTAGCGAGCAGCTTCTTCTGATTACCCATTAATGATTTATTCCCTGGAATGTGATCAATGTTGCCTTCTGTTCAAGGAGACCATTCCATATTTAACCAAATGATTATGAGCACATTGAAGATAGAGGATATTGTTTTGTAACACATATAGATTTACTAAGAATTAATCATGTAATATTAAGTTTCTTTGGGGTTCTCTAAATTAGAAATCTTATTTAGCAGGAACTTTGAGAAAGTATCTCAAGATATTCAATTAGTCCTGAGAGATAAATGAGAAGTAGATTGCAGGGATGCCTGGGTGGCTCAGTTGGTTAAGCAGCTGCCTTTGGATCAAGTCATGATCCCAGTGTCCTGGAATCGAGTCCTACATTGTGCTCCTTGCTCCACAGGGAGCCTGCTTCTCCCTCTGCCTCTGCCTGTCACTCTGCCTGCCTGTGTTCTCTCTCTCTCACTCTAACAAATAAATAAAATCTTTTTTTTTTTTTTTTAGAAAAGAAGTAGATGGCAGAGGAGTTATATAAATTCTTATTTCAAAAACCTTACCCCAAAGATTTAAACATATCAGTATTTTCTGGAGGGAGGGCCTGTGGATGGTGTTCTCAAGGACTTAACTTGATCCTAAACTCATGTAAATGTTTTGAAAGCCTTAGATTAAGACATAGAAGTTTTATTTATCAAACTGTGACTGCCACCAAGTGGAATAAAGTTTAATAAGTTAATAGAATCAGAATTGGTAAAAACATGGGTGCTCAACAAACTCTAATAAATGAATTAATAAGTAATAAATATGGTAGAACTTTGTATAAATAAAGAAAAACTCCTGCTCGGTTGGAGCACATTAAGTGCACAGCAACTACTGATTCATAAGAGGGAGGAACTTGACCTAATAATGTATCATGTGATAAGACCTAAGAGTTAGTTTACTATAAATTGCATAGAGCCATCAATTTGCTGGGGGGAAAAGAAACTAACACAAGCTTATCATACATAAATAGAAGTCAGTATTTTCTCAAAGAAAGAAACAGTTCTGCGGGATGATGCTCTCTGATTAGGGCATATTTGGAGTAACTTTAATTTCTAGGCAACATATTTCAAGGACATTGGTATATGTAGTATACTCTAAAGAATGCCTAGAATCAAAAATTTGGATAATACCTTATGAATAATAGTTGAACAAATTGAAAATGTTTAGGAAAGGAAATGATCAGAACATTTTTCTTGTGAGAAGAGAAGAGTTCCAATCCTGGTCTAACCCCACTACTAGGTGAATGTCATCTTTCACCAATATAATGTTATGTTATTTTTGGATTATTGCTACATTAATGTTACAGTGTTATGCTGTTATAATAATAATAGTGGATAGATTATTATATAGGCAAGGTGCTAGCACTTTACTGGGACTATCTCAGGTATTTCTAACAACATTCCTAGGAGGTAGGCATGGTTACTGTTCCCATGTTACACATGACATTACTAGAGACACAAAATTTATACAATGTACATATGGACACACTGCTAATAAGTGCTAGAACTTGGATTAGAGCCGAGAAATATTGCCTACTGAGCTCTGCCCTAACCACTATACCATTGCCATTCTGAGAATTATACAATGTTCTCGTAATTAAATACAGATCTCACATTATCAGCCCCATTAGAGAATTAGATGCCCAAACTTCAAATAATCAAGAGGAAACTAGGTCTCCAAATGACAGGTGGATAATTTAGAAATTCTACACTAAGTGAAATGTTGGAATAAACTATTACTGAAGCATTTTCAACTTTTAAGATTTTATGATTCTATTATGTATATAATTTAACCTTTTCTTTCTCCACACAACGGGACAGCTGGCCTTGAGCAGGGGTGGAACTGAACTGTATGCATTAGCTTAAAGGAATTGTACTACTATGATTGGGAATTTTAATGGTTGCCAGGTTTTTGTCCTTGCCATTTCTTTTAGGTGAAATGCCTGCCCATATTCTTCTACTCCCATATTTCAAACATTCTTTTAAGAGCCCTTTAAACTGCTATCCTCCCTGTAAAATTTTCCTTGGCCCTCCAGGTATAATAGATGGTTAATTTTATATGTCAACTTGACTAGACTATGGATTTGTTTGGTCCAACACTATTCTAGATGTTGCTGCAAAGTGAATTTTTATATGTGATCCACATTTACAATCATCTAACTTTAAATAAAGCAGATCAGCATTTATAATGGGAATAGGCTTCATCCAATCAATTGAAGATCTTAAGAGGGTTCCCAAAGAAGGAATTCTGCCTCCATACTGCAACACAGAAATTCTGCCTGAGTTTCTAGGTTTTATACTCAAGGCTACAACTCTTACCTGAATTTCTAGGTGGCCAGCTTGCCCTACAGATTTTGGGCTTGACAGCCTCCACAATATAAAATAGGATATATGTTTCATGTTGATTCTGTTTCCTACCAGAGAATCCTAATACACCAGGAGACAATTCATCTCTTCTTCCTCAGTACTCTATTGCCCCTACTCTCTTGTCTGTATTAACCATTCTTCTATGGAGAATTTTTTTGTCTATTTTTTTTCTGAAAACTCTCATTTGATTACTTCACTTTCATACTGAAACTTCTCACACCAAACCTAGATTTTTTTCAGGTCTCTTCCAAAAAAGCGCTCACACACCACACATTTTTCCAAAACAGCAGAAGTTATAGAGGCTCTAATTCAATCCATATTTCCTCTCTAACTCAACTTGACTTTAGAAAGAATCTCAAAGTTTACTTGCCCACTCATTCTGCCACATAGAGGAAAGAGTTTTCACTCTGATAAATGAATGGAATAATGTAATGCTATGCTTCAATGTATATATAGTTATTTTATTTATGTACAGTGCTGTGAATATAATGAAAATTGACAAGAAACCTACACACACACACACACACACACACACACAAATAGATATGTATTTGGCATGTGATGAAGAGAAAATACAGTGCTTTAAAGCATAAATACAGACAACCCAGCTATTAGAATTAGCAGACAAGGACTTAGCAGCAATTATTACAAATATATTATTTTAAATTGTAGGAAAAAGTAGACCTAATAGTTAACAGAAGATAAATTTCAGAGGAGAAATGAAGTGAATGGAAATTCTAGAATCAAAAAAATTATTCTCTAAAAACACTTGCATACACACACATACATATATACATGGGGGCTTTAAAGTAGATTAGACATTAGAAAATAAACATTAGTAAACTTGAAGATAATTCATTAGGCATTTCCAAATTAAAGCAGAGAGAAGAAATATTCAAAAACAAGAGATAAAGTGTTAGTAACCTGTGGGATATTATTAAGGGGCTAAATTCACATGTAAATAGAGGTTCAAAAGAGAAGTAGCAGAGAATATATTTGAAGAAATAAGGGTCTAATTTTTCTAAATTTTACAAAATAAACACTAACCCATAGTTTAGGAAGTTCAATCACCCTGAAGCAGCATAAATTAAAAAAAAAACTATAGCACATCACAGTCACATTACTAAAATGCAAAATCAACTACCTTAAAAACAGAGAAAGATGAATTTAAACACAGCACAGTAAAACAAAACAAATAAGCAAGCAATGCTGGCTGACTTACCTAAAGACTGTAAAATAACATAAAAATATTGACAAGTATATTGACATTAATATCCAAGACCTGACAATATAGAGATGATAACTTTTCCACTAAATATATTGCTCTAAGAAATTTAAAGAATAATATTAGGTATTTCCCTTTAAAAATAAAATTCTAATTGAGAGTAAAGTTTTAGTATCTCCTCTGGAATTTCACATATGTAGGCTGTGGGCAGGGTGATATTACTTGACAGGATGAGAGGGTGGCAAAACAACAGATCTAAATTCTTCATCACCCTCATCAGACCTTTCTCTACTCCAGCAAGCTGCCACTGAAGCCTCTTGCTGTGGAGGGCCACCTATGCAGCACACAGGCAGGCCCTTCTTCTGCCAGAGCCTCTCCAGTACCCTCTACTGACGAGGTTTAGCTTTTGCCACCCGGCAAAGAACACTATCATGGGGCAGAGTTCCATTATCACAGGGCAAGCAATTAAGGTCTGTTTGGAGCTGGCAGGGAATTGACAACTGACATAATGGCAATGGGCTGAAAATATTTTAAGGAATCTTATGTTAGTTATTTAAACATTATTATCACCATCTTTTATTAATCTGGAAGGATGAGATTATAACAAAATAAACTATAATAAATTTAGGATTTCTCATGTTGCTACCAAAATTTTTTTCTCTGACTATGAACTTCGGTTCAATGGAAGGAAGACTTTGAGGAGAACCAATGAAGGTAAAGGAAAGGAGGTCCTAATGAAAACTTTTAATATTTATTAGTACTGATTTTGTACAAAATACGTTGTAAGTTAGTGGGGATACAATATAAACCTTTCATACCTTTTAAATACAATTGAGAGATAAGTAATGCAATTTAAAAAAAAAAAGGTCCTTCTAGAATTCATTAGATGTTTATTGCCAAAGTAGTGTGCAAATAAGAAGTACTCTACAAAATCAAAGGAGGGATAACTACTGTAGGCTTTGGGTGATCAACAAAATTTCCTGAAGGGAAAAAGGCATAAGGGCAGAAAATGGTTAGAGAAAGTAAGGGTTCTGGTTTCCATACAGGAATACCAAAGAAGATCTAGGTTGATCAAGAGTGAGAAAATGTAAATAAAATTTCACATTAATCTCTCAGAAAATAGACATTTAAAATTTTTAAACAGGAGAAAGATATAATTTAAGTGATGTCATAAGCAAAATAAGCTAGTGAGGGTATTCAAAATGGATTGAAATTAAGGGAGAAATAGATGGAGACATCCAATAGAAATCATTGCTATAAATAGTGAAGACTGTTACTTAGGATTGGATCTCAGTATTGACTATAAAATGAACGGAGTCAGTTTATTATGAAACTATTACAGAAAGGTAAATAATCATAAATACCATCTTGGGATAATAACTAGTATAGTTAATTCACACATGTAAGTCACAAGAGAGTAGACACAAATTTTCCATGTGAACATATTAGCTAAGAAAACACAAAAACATGATGCCTGCCTGACCTAAGGGGGAGGCACTTACAGAAGGACCCAGATCTAGCAACTATTACAGAGACAGCACATCATCTTCACAGCTGAACTCATAAGAATTTTTTTAAGGAAAACCATGAGAAGCAAAATGTTCCCTGCTAAGTTAGCCTGTTATAATGCAAATCACCATTTTTATCACCTTTCAGCTGATCAGCTTGACCATTAACAAATAAGATTCTCTAGGAATTTGCCTTTTTGCAGAGAGACAATATGTATATGCTTGATTTCCCTGAAATATTAGTAAACACCAGCTGTGTGCCAACTTAATGTCTCTGTTTTCTTTATCACTGCTAATGAAAATGTAGTCAGCATTCACACCAGAATGATTTCCTCCGCATTACATTCCACCAGAATACTACCTAGCATTACTTTTTCTCTTCAACCATAGTGAGTTTCTTAAAATATCATTTAAAAATCACATCTCTATATATAATTCGCACACCAGTTGGCAGATGAAGGTAGAATTGTGTTAAAAGTATCATTTGTACTATGAGAATAAGTGTCATTTATTGCAAACCTTATGCCTTATAATGAATACACCAAGATAACAACAAAAAAGCCAGTTACAAACTATTTTTTCCTTACTTTTTCAATGTTGCAACTACTACACAACTACAAAATGAAAATACTATAACTCACATAGAATTTCCTTTTACTTCTTACCAACAAGGATTTTTTTTTTTTTTTAATAAACTTAAGTGATCACAGTGTGGCAGTTTCTTTGCTAAATTCTGTGGACACAAAATGACAATGTCCTTGCCCTCATATTTTAAAGTTCAGGTAGAAGTCTCCAGCAAAAAAATTACAGAACACTAAAAGAACAAAAAGTAATAAAACAGAACAAGAAAACTTGACTCTGCCTAGGGCAACCAAGGGAAGGTTTTTCAGAGGAGTTGGTTTTTGAGTGGTCATAAAAGATGAGGTATCACTAAGGAGAAAAGACTATAGAAAAAAAGATCCCATGTTTACAAAGGTAAAGAAAGCTTAGCACATATTTTTATACATAAAATATAGGGAGTTAGGGCACCTGGGTGCCTCAGTTGGTTAAGCAACTGCCTTCAGTTAGGGTCATGATCCTGGAGTCGCGGGATCGAGTCCTACGTTGGGCTCCCCGCTCCATGGGAGGTCTGCTGCTCCCTCTGACATTCTCCCCTCTCATACTCGCTCTACTGTCTCTCTTTCAAATAAATAAATAAAATCTTTTAAAAAATGTATAGGGTGTTAACCCAAAATTATTAGAAAATGTTGCCTGTGAAAGTAGCTTAAACTAATCAAAGCAATATAGTTATTTTTGTTGCCTGAAAATGTACTGATGCTATCTGATGGTTGGAAATTAACAGGCACACTAGTAGGAGGGTTTATATTTAGAAAGATGTCAGAAATGTAGTTGGAAAAGGGGAAGAAATGGTTTACTAAGATAAGTTTGCGGAGACAAATAGAATGCAGATATATTTCAAAGAATCATTTCTTAAGACATATTTTATGTACAAAATTAAGGGGAATATAATAAATGTCTCAATGTAGATCAGTTGTTCTTGATAAAGTGAATATGGGCAGATTATGTTTAATTAGCTGCTTGATCAACTGATACTATCCCAATAAGGAGATTCGTAGAGTTGGACCTTCAATCATGCAGGTGCTGGGATCTCTGACACTTCCACCTCTCCCACAGTGGAACACCGGCTTGTAACTTTTGACTTCCCAAAAACTTAACTACTAATAGGCTGCTGTTGACCAGAACCCTTATGAATAACATAAAATCAATTAACAAGTATCTTGTTTTATATTGTATTCTTACACTAAAATAAGATAGATATAAGAAAATCATGAGAAAAATACATTTATAATACTGCACTACATCAAAAATACAGATCCCTTGCTCAAGGGTCAATTGTGTTTTTATTGAGGTCTTAAACAACTTTTATTTCTAAGATCTTATTTATTTATTTATTTATTTATTTGAGAGAGGGAGAGAGTGAGCATGAGCAGAGGGAAGGGCAGAGGAAGAGGGAGAAGCAGACTCCCCACTGAGCAGGGAGCCTGACATGGGGTTGGATCTCAGGACTCTGAGATCATGACCTGAACTGATGGCAGATGCTTAACCAACTGAGCCACTCAGGTGCCCCCAAACACAGAATCTCAAACAGGCTCCACACTGAATTCAGAGCCTGACTCAAGGTTTCATCTCAAGACCCTAAAATCATGACCTGAACCAAAATCAAGAGTCCAACGCTCAACTGATTGAGATACCCAGGCACCCTGCTCTTAACATCTATGTGACAGCTTACTTCAACACCATTGTGACTTTTTTTCATCTCATTAAAAAGCTGGGTATTAAAGGAATGCAGAGAAAAATGTAGATTCAAGAGAACATTTAGATTCTTGAGATGTTGTGAATTACCCCTATTTTCATCCCTTTAAGAATTAAGAATTATTGGGGCACCTGGGTGTCTCAGTGGCTTAAGCCTCTGCCTTGGGCTCAGGTCATGATCTCAGGGTCCTGGAATCAAGCCCTGCATCGGGCTCTCTGCTCGGCAGGGAGCCTGCTTCCTCCCTCTCTCTCTGCCTGCCTCTCTGCCTGCTTCTGATCTCTGTCTGTCAAAAAAAAAAAAAAATTAAGAATTATTCAAAATTAGTTTCCCAGAAGGTGGCAGGTGGAAGTAATTGATCATTTACACCAAACTTCAATTTTCAAATATTTAAATTTATGAAAAAATTTTGTCTAAGTTTGCATTTTTTTGCATAATTTGCAATTAAAGTATAACTTGGTAAATGAAAAATGCAGTTAATTGTCTGTATGATTTAAATACCTACTCAAGTGAAGGGTTTTTTTTTCCAGACTGAGTCAATTGAGATGACCAACTGTTCTGACATCAGTCAAGTTTTAGAAAGGACAAATATTCCATTGATGGGATATTCTCATTAAAAAGAATTTAATCCCTTGAGAAGTGTCTCTACAAAAGTCTTACTAACATGAATTATGTAATATTCCAAAGTTCTGATAGGTTAAAAAACAACCCCAAAAATGATTCACCAAAGCATTTATTGGCTCACAGTATTTACCAAGACATCCTACTTTGACTTTCCAAAGGTTATTTACCAAAAATTGTGTTGCCTATTCCCAATTATTGCAATAGGGAAAACGGAAATTTCATGGTACATTTTAATTTTTTTTTAAAATCCTCATTATATGCAAAGTTTTGTACCAACATAGTAGGTACTTTTTTATACTCTATAAACCTACAGTAATAATTATACATGCCTAAACCATTTAATTTATTAAAAGCAAATGACACGGGACGCCTGGGGGGGCTCAGTTGGTTGGACGACTGCCTTCGGCTCAGGTCATGATCCCGGAGAACCGGGATCGAGTCCCGCATCAGGCTCCCAGCTCCATGGGGAGTCTGCTTCTCCCTCTGACCTTCTCCTTGCTCATGCTCTCTCACTGCCTCTCTCTCAAATATATAAATAAAATCTTAAAAAAAAAAGCAAATGACACACAAATAACATTTTTATGAAGATGATATTAATCTTTCTTCATAGTTCAACACCCTTTTCAATGCCAACCCTGTTAACTAACTGTGCCCTTTTATTCATATTTTTCTGCCTTAATATTTTTCTTTTTAACAATCTGAATTTTTAATTTTTACATAACATACATTTACATATCATTTATAATACATAGTAATTTATAATTATATATAATTTATATACAACATATATTTTATGCCTATTAAGGCCTCCTTACAAATGGCAAGAAAGCCGTTGTAAATCCCTTTGCTCTTCACTGACATATCTCATGAGAAATACTGCGTTTTTATGTAAAATAATAATTTTATTTCTCTAACTGGTATGTACATATCTTATATGCATATATATGTGCACCTGTATATGTACCTGTGTGTATATATGAAACACACCAGTGTTTTGTTAATAAAAGATTGCCCTTTGAATCTAGTGTCTCTTTACATTTTACTTTATCTTCAGAGAGTACAAGAGATGGAGAGATGCCCATGTGGCTATTTTAGAAAATAAACTGGATTATACAGCAAAACAAAATATATTCTGTTGCTATGGAGATGAAGATAAATCATAGTTGTGTGGATTATTGTGATTTGTTGTCAACAAGAAGCTACTTCAGTGCTTACTGCTTGAAAGGAACTATTCTAAGGACTCAAAAAATAATCCCACTCATAAATGATTTACTCTGTGTGGTAAGCATGAAGAAAGGGCCCAGAATCTGCAAAAATAGCTCTTACAACATTTCAGGTCACACTTAACTGAATATCTGTTTTGTGACAGATCCTCTGAGGTCATCAGGGGAATAGATCTGAATCTTGATTATTTGTAGCTTCCACGCAATGTGATAAGTTTCATTCTAATAGAGCAACAATGGATTTTTATAGTTAAAAACACAATCATTACATAAGCCAGATTTCTGTGTAATATACTTTATTTTTTTTGGTAATATACTTTAAAATGTCTGTATATCAAACCTCTACTGTCCTCCTACATTCATAGATCTACTTCATTTACAGGAACAGTGACTGCTGAGTATCTACAAAAAGAATTCTGGAGGAAGTAATAAAATTAACAGTGAGAATAAAAGTGTATAGAAATTTCAAAAAAACAATAAGTCAATGGTCCATCTAGCTAGGCATATGATTTCTCAATATTACTGGAAAAAACCTAAGATTGGTTGGTTGCAGTATAGCCATAAATGTAGAATTAAAAGGTAACTTGATTTTCAATATCTACTGCAAAGCAAAATCATTTTTTACTCCACATAATGATGCATTTGAGTCAAATTAAAAAGTTATCTAAATGCTAATTATAAAAACTATTTAAAATGTCAACTCTTCCTATAATACAACCTCAGAAAAATAAATCATGAACTTTTATTTATTTTTTTAAGATTTTATTTATCTTTTGACAGAAAGACAGCAAGAGAGGGAATATAAGCAGGAGGAGTGGGAGAGAGGAAGAAGCAGGTGTCCCGCTGAGCAGGAAGCCCAATGCAGGGCTTGATCCCAAGACCCTGGGATCAGGACCTGAGCCAAAGACAGATGCTTAACAACTGAGCCACCCAGGCACCCCGAATCATGAACTTTGCTTATGTTTACACACACACACACACACACACACAAGTTTTTGATGCATTTTAAAATTGTGAGAAACTAGAGGGTCTGCTTAATAAAGACCTGAAAATTTTTGTTAAAGTGTTAAAACATTCTTTGAAGACTCAAGTTTTTATGACCGAGGTGTTGGAAACAAATTTCTTGATTCCATTATTTTTTTAAATACACATGATATTTACATATGTTTCAAATTCCACTGGTCTGCAATACTCACATACACACACACACACACACACACACAAACACACACACAAATTAAAGGTGATATATATAAAAATACCTGTATGATATATATAAAAATAACACAGCGATATTTAAATATAATTGTATTATATAAAACAGAGTGATGAACTATCTTATTTTTTCCATACTTATGTAAATAAACCAGCCAAAAGTAGATTTCTAAAACCATGTGTTTAAAAACTAATGTGTTGTTAACCATCAAAATAATAATTTCCAAAAGCAACAGACACTTGACATAATTATTGTATAATATTTAGAGGTTTTGGTCAAAACTATTGATAAATTTTGATAAATCTATTAAATGCACTGATACCCTGGGGCACCTGGGTGGCTCAGTTGGTTAAATGTCCGACTCTTGGTTTCAGCTCATATCATGATTTCAGGGTGATGAAATGGAGCCCTGTATCAGGCTCTGTGTTCAGTGTGAGTCTGCTTGAGTCATTTTCTCCCCCTCTACATCCCCCCCACACAGCACATGCTCTCTAAATAAATAAATAAAATAAATATTAAAAATGGATTGACACTAGGTAAGATGTTACACATGAAAATAAATAAATTAAGTTTCAATATAAATCAGAAGAAGAGTAGCATTGAGCATCTATTTGAATGCCACCCACTGGAAAGCAAAACATTAGAGCAGAATGAGCAAAAGACTAACAGTTGAGTTCCTGTAATTAATTTTATTAATTTTTTACATCTAAAGAAGTTCCAGATTTTAACAATTAGGAAAGTAGAGAACAGCCCACCTCACCCATAATTCAGAGACCAGGGAGATGAAGCCAGAACTGCTGGCCCCAGGGTCACATCAGCCAGGCTGTATCTGCTAGCAAAAAGAATGGTCCACATGTGGCCACTTCTCTCTTCCCATAACTAGTTTCCAAACTCAAGTGTTGTGTAAGTGCATGTGACTGATGAAATACAAATCACACTTGGGGAATCCTAGTTACCAAACAGCTGATGTTTACCTTCCCAGGCTTTGTGTACAAGATGGCAGAGCAGAAGCAGATTGGGACAGGTGAGAACCTGCCTAAACCCAGGAGCCACAGTTCACAGCCCTGGCTCTTCAGCAGGACCCACAGGCTTCTTCCTACACTTAATCTCTACGGCAATAGTTCCAATATGTTCCAACTTAAAATATCACAACCATAGGTCATAAAATAATGACATTCTCATACTCTTTCTAAAAGAAAAGTTCCAACTTCCCTCAATCGCCTGCATTTTCTGAGTAATATTTATTCCCCTTTACTTCAGAGTCCCATCTGAATATCCTGTAACTTGTGGATCTAATAAGAAAAGTTCTACAACACAAAGCATATGTATCTCAATAGACTAAATCTATATTATACCACACCTCTTTTTTCTTCCTCTCTTCTCTCTCTCTCTCTCTCTCACACACACATACACACACACACACACACACTCACACTCACATGCACATTGTACCTGAGAGAGAGAGAGAGAAATATAGGCAGCTATCACATTCCTATACACCGTGGTTTTTTTTTAGCCTTTCACAAGGTTATAGCTGGTACTTATAACTTCCTTCTTTCTGTTAAAATGATATCTTTCTCCTTTCCTCAGATATAAACTGGTTGGAGTTCTTTACTTGGTGAGATAAACACAACATTCATTCCTGAAAGATAGGAGTCTTGGTGGCCCTACCTACATTATTTTGTTGAAGCTTTTATTTATTAACTTTTTAAAATATTTTGTTTATTTATTTGACAGAAAGAGACACAGCAAGAGAAGGAACAGAAGCAGGGGGAGTGGGAGAGGGAGAAGCAGACTCCCCATTGAGCAAGGAGCCCGATGTGGGGCTCAATCCCAGGACCCTGGGACAACGGCCTGAGGTGAAGGCAGATTCTTAACAACTGAGCCACCTAGGTGCACCTAAATTTTTTATTGGCTGTGACAGTTCTCCAGGTGCTGATCCCTAGGTTCCAGTCATACTTCTCTTGTCCCATTGTGAAGCAACGGTTTTACCCCCCCTTGAAAAATCAGGACTGACTACTAGTCAGCACAATGACATACCAACCACCACCCCCAATTTTTGCATGACTTGGGGGTCAGATATAATAGTAAAAGCTGTCACTTTCATTTCTATTACATGTTCTAAGACTCATAATTATGGGAGAAATTACTGATCTTGTCACTGTGTTTTCAAGAGGCCATACCACTTTTCTAAATTATCAGCTACTTCTACATGATGGAGTTTGTAAGATTGGGTCAAACATTCCTGGGATAAGTCCATTGCCTCATCTTTTTCAATAAAAAATGAGTAGTATTGTCCATCCAATAGCAATTAATAGAGCTAATAGTAAATGCTGATGACAGTAAATGTTAACAGAACCAGACAAGTCATGGACAGAAAATCTACTTAAAAAGTAAGTACCTGGGGCGCCTGGGTGGCTCAGTGGGTTAAAGCCTCTGCCTTCGGCTCAGGTCATGATCCCAGGGTCTTGGGATCGAGCCGCGCATCGGGCTCTCTGCTCAGCGGGGAGCCTGCTTCCTCCTCTCTCTCTGCCTGCCTCTCTGCCTACTTGTGATCTCTGCCTCTCAAATAAATAAATAAAAATTTTTAAAAAAAGTAAGTGCCTATACTAGTGGAGGAAAATAACTGCTTTCTCCATGGTAGAAAATGCCCAATATAATCAATGTGCCCACCAGGTAACTAACTAGCTGTTCTAGAAATGCCTACAATGTTATATTAGGGACTCCATTTTTTTATTTCTGGTAGATTGGTTGCTAAGCAAAAATATCGGTCAGATCAGCCTTGCTAAGATAAACGTTGTGTTTTTGAACTTATATATACCTTCCATCTCTATCATCACAACCATTTTGATCATAAGTCCATTGAAAGAGGCTAACTGATCCTCATCATGGATCAGTTCTTTATCTTATTATTGACAGCCATGTCTATAGCTAAACACTTCAGTAATCATTCACAGGAAAACAAATAAACTATACTCTAACAAAGGTTTTCTCCTTGTAACTCCTCTCATTAATTCTTCAAGCATTTTCTTTCCAATTCCTTGGCCATCTGGTCAGCCCATCAGGCTAATAAGGTAGAATTTTATCTCATGTCATATCTCCTTGCAGCCAGAAATGACCAATACATGTACCACTCAAATCTGTGCAGTTGAAGCTCTCCCAACTGTCTTTTGGAGATAACCCTGAGAGTCACTATACTACTCTCGCAAATATAAGCAGCTTGCAACATGTGAAGAAACATCTACAAATGGGTCAACTTGCCAAGGTGAACATCCTATGTTTCAGGTGTGGGTTAGGATGAAGTTAGCATTATAGCAGAATACTTTCTCATGTAACTGATTGTTTCCAGGATTGACTTGAGTTCAGTATTGTGTAACCATGTCCCCTGATGATAGAGTGTTTATGAGCATGATTTATTCAGTTGGTGGATCAACACCCACACCATTTATGATACACATCTCGGACCACATGGCCATTAGAAGTGCCTATTTCAGGTTTTTAATCTCTAATAAACAGTTATTTGCCAACGTAGAATACAATCCTATGGTTTTACTCCAAAATTATAAAACTGCCTCGAGTTTTAGATGATATTCTAATATGTCATAAACACATTGAGTATCATATCCAATATATCAAGTTCTACATGCCAAGTAGTTGGTGAGCTTTCTTTCCAACTTGAATCAGATAATCTTCCTTTATTCCCCAGTATACACCAACTGTACAACCTTCTCTTGCTGTCCATCTTTGAGCAACTACAGATAATATGCTTAGTCTGAACTTCATTTGAAAATGTCAGTAAATGCATGAGAGCACTATTAGCAAATATGATATACAATGACTCCAAAACTAAAAGGGAAGGAAAGGAAGAGAGAAGTTTATAGAGGAGAGAGGAAGAGGAGGAATGGTGATGACATGTACTAAGTTTTTGTCTTGTACAAAATGAAAAGTGAGAATTATGACAATGATTTTTACACACCTTAGAGGCTATTTTAAACATACTCAGGTCACAGTAACTCAGAAAATCCAGTAAGGTGAAAATCCTTATATTTTCATGAGGTTTATATCTTATCCTCTGACATATGGTTTTCTAAATCTGTTACTTCCTGTCATCAGATTCTGTCATCATAATGCCATTAATGATGAGAGGCAGAAGCAGAAAAATGTTACCTTTTAGCCCACAAGGCTGACCTATAGCCTGTATAGTTCCAATAAAGACAGAATATGTACTGGTTGCCTCCTTCTTAAAGGGTCTATGATGGCCTATATATCTCACACAATAGTTAATATTGAATGGAATGATAAGCACCAAAGAAATCTTGTGAAAATAGTTTTATGAGTAGAAATTGGAAGAAAACATTTATGATCTAGTACTCTCTGCATGTCCCCTCCTCCACTGAGCTCTAGCATATAACCACCAACTCCATGCAGCAAAAGTGCAGCTCTTTCTGCCTATGCATCCTGTCCCTGTGCTACTTGAACTAAGTTGCACTGGAAAACAGCTTTGGAATTCTTTCCTGATTTTTACACTTAAGTATCCCACAATATTTTTGATGGCCCTGTATAGGGATTACACAGTAAATCTAAGAGCTTCAGTGTGGCTTGGTAATTTTTCTTTATCCCCAGTCTTTGTTTCTTACCTATTCCTTTAGGAGATGTCCTAAATAGTATGATCTTTTAGAATGTGTCTTGTCGAATGCTCAGGAGAGAACCTCTTACCTGTGGCTACACTATGGGAAGGAACAAATTCCTGCTGCCCATCTAGTACCTTGGCAATAATGGTTTTGGGCTCAGAAAGTAGGCTTTCCCTGTTTTAGCCATTCTTTTAATACTTGTACTCTTCTCACATATGGGACAGCTGAGCATCTCATTAGAACAGCCAATGATCTTAAGACTTCTGTGTAAGGTTTCCTTACACAGAATAAATAATGAGCATTAACTCCAAAATACATCTGACAGGATGCTTCCAAAAAGGAAACAGTTGGAGCTATTAACGAAGTTTGAACCCTTGCCCAATGTGGGACCACTCCTTTGGGACTGGATCATGGCTAAAGCTCACAAGGAAGTTACCCAGATTAGATAAGGAGTTCCACACTTTCCCTTTTTTTCAGGTCTCTCATGTGTCCTTACCCCCAGGCTGTTTGGTGTTCTCAGTCCTGCTTTCAGATTGCAAGTATTTCTAGCTTAGATATAAGAAATTTAATGCAATATAAAATTAGCTGCCCCCTCTTGACAAAGGCCAGGACCTCTACCCCATCCATTATACTAGATCTAGAAGCTCACAATGGGTACTTTTATTGGTCATCAAATATATTGACTCTCTCGAAATGGAAAGAGGCAGCCCCAGTCTCTAGCATTTCAGTCTCTTCATTGATATCCACTGTAGCCTAGAATGCAATGGGGGAAGGAAAGAGCAGCGGATATCCATTCTCAGGTGGTACGAAGGTATCAGGGGTCAACAAAGAGGGGCATACCCACCACTCTGAACTCCAGGAACCTTCTGCAATATTCCTGATGGGATACTATTTGGAAGTCAAGGGAGATTTTGATAATGGACTCCTAGGTAGTTAATGTACTCCCCTCGTTTTGTGGGAATTGACTATGGGATCAGCTTCCTCAATTCCATTTCTCATGGTATGGATTTAAAGAAAAAAATGCCAAACTTAACCCCCAGTATACACAACTCTCTCTTGAGCTCCCCCACTCTCAGATCTCAAATGTATACTTTTCATTTTAATAAACTTCCCTCTGTGCTACATGTATGTCTTTAAATTCCTTCTCATGACAAGACCAAGAACCTTTGGTGGCTGCTTTGGGGCTGACTGGGTCGAGGCCCCAGGGCCCAGGGTCTCCACAGTTGACCTGGCAACATCTTTTTGACAACCAGAAAGGGACAAGGTAACAGTGGGTTGAGTGACCCTCTTATCCATGAGTCTCCAACTCTTGCCTTCCTTGTTAGAGGGTTACTTAGTCATTCTTCTCTTCTGGTCCATTGTCTTTCTAATCTACCTGAGAAAAGGCCTAAAAAGGATACCTCATATGTTTCCTTCCCAAGTCTGCTCCTTTTATAATACTCTTGACCTCAATATAAACTAGAGGATGAGAAAGTCTGACTGGAAAAAATGGACCAAAATCCCATATGGTCAGGCCTTTATGGCCCAAAACCCTGATCTGTCCATACCACTTTAGCGAGCCTTAAAAACAGCCATCTCCTTACCCTCTACCCCTCAATTCACCATCACCTCAGCTGCCTCAGACGCTTCTTCCACTAATCTCCCACCTCACCTGTGTTCTGACATGTTCTCTACGTGCCTCCCACCTAGTCTCTCTTGTAAACAGGTTGCTGCCAAGATCCTGTACACACCTCTGTTTTTTTTCTGAGTTACTTGCCTCCTCTTTGTTTGCTTCTTCTTTTCTGTGTGAGATCTGAAATACATCTTGAAAGAATTGGATGAATATTGCCTGACTCTTGTTGTGTAAGGGGGCTTCTCTCTCATTCATTTCTGGGTTAATGGCCATAATAACTGGAGACAATTTTCTGGTTAGTCTACCTCAGGACAGGGACTTAGGGAGTATTACCAAGCGGCTGCTGAAACTCATTTTGTTTCAGGGAGGCTCCCTATCTTCTCCAGCCAGACAAGGACTGCCTATGTTCACTTTCTGTTGATGAAAAAGAAAATATGTGTCTGTTCCTCTGAGCTGCTGAGCTTTAGGACCATGAGTCCTCTCTCTTCTGTGCCCACTTTGATCTGCTTCTAGCTTTGCTGGCAACACCTCAGCTTTTTTGTTGTTGTTGTTTGTTATTATGTTATGTTAGTCACCATACAGTATACCATTAATATTTGATGTAGTGCCACCACTGTCCCTTCCTCCTATTTCTGCACCACCTTGGGTGCAGCTTAAATGACAGGCTCCTATACCATCCTCTGTGCCTCCACATCATTGCCTCCTCCTCCCACCCCTGCTATCAAGGAGCAAAGAGCAGCCCTCTGTGGAATTAGCCACCCACTTCAGATTTCCCCACAGATGCTCCAAGTATAACTGACAATGGAGAACAAATTGACTGACTTGTTGACCCAGGTACAACATATTTGGTATTTAAACTAATTTAAATTTGTTAGTTTAATTAAGATAGACATGTATTTAGAGTTATGAGGGTTAAATATAAAACTTTTATTCTACCAAGGCTTACTAAAGGTCAAATAAACTCATGTTATCTCCACTGAAATTTGTCAACAAAAGAAGCCTTTAAATTGATGGTTTATTTTTGTCTGTCTCATAAGAGTTTTCCTGGGTGATTGTTTAAAAAAAAAAAAAGAAAGTAGGTTAAATAAAAAGATTTATAGGTAAAAATGTTAAATGCCTTTCAAAGTTTTGGTAACCTGAAACTATGAAGTTTTGCTAAGTTAAAGGACACATTAGATTGAATTGACTGGATACCTAAGTCTTTTCCAAATAAGAGAAAAACTGAGCATAAATTTATGCTTTGGGCTTCTTCTTGCAGAGAAACTGAGGATACTTGGGTCAGTTGGTAAATATGCATTATGCTTTACTGAAAGATTGTACTATGGGAAAAGATGTTTGTTAGAAATTATGAAATGTATTCATGAATTTCAAATCTAAAGAATTCTGGTGTAACAGTTCACAATTGGTTACTACTTAATTTTCACTGGAGACTAAGGTTTCTAAAAGTTAAAATTCTGCTAAATGTAATTAAGACTGATGGAAAAAAATGAAAACAGTTCTATGAAGGAAAGTAGGAGATATATGAGAAAGATATAAGGAATGGGAATACATTTTGCTGAGGGAAAAACAAAGCAATTTTGTCCTAAAATGAGACTAGTATTTAGAGAAAAGGCTAAGGACAAAATTTGAATTAAAAAAAAAAAAAGAAGTTACAGAAGGTTTGTGAGAGGAAATCTCTGGAAAAGAATTTTAAAGGCGGCCATGACTAAGATTGAGATGGATGGATTTTAAAAGTATACCGGTATTAAGACTGAAATTCTGCTTTACTCTCTGCTAAAAAGACAAAGTTTTCTTGGATTGTCGGTCTGCTCTTGATAAGAAAATTATCAAAGTTTTTTTTTTCTTTTCTTTATCTGCCCAGAAAACCAAAGCTTCTATGTTTTGTCTTTATTGGGTCTTTGATTACTTAAAAATGTTAAAATTTCTCAATGTTAAAGGAGCTAAATTTTGCTAGCAACTACATAACTTCCTATAGAATCCTTTATTGCTGCTTTGGTTAAATATAAATATTAAACTTATAATGACCTTTAATTCTATTTGGGTACATCCTTTAAAACTTTCTAAGGTTTTTAACAAACCTCCTGAGAATTAAATGGTAAATAAAGAATTTTTTACTCTAGCTAGTTTATTTGATGTTACATTATTGTAAAGCACTGTCAAACCAATAATAAGCCTTAATGCTATATTATACGGGTAAAGTCTATAACTATTCTAAAAATACATGAAATCCCTAAAGTTTTAATACATTTTGATATAAAGTCATCACTTGACATTCTAATTATTAAAATGTTATATGTCAAAAAATTCTATGTGTCACAGGAATAACTCAATTTCCTTGTCAGCTACATTATAATGAACTCTTAGATCTTTAACTATGCCCATATCTGAGGGTTTTTTGGTCATTTATAGTTATTGTTCTGGTGCTCTTACAAAATGTTTTGTCTTCAAGGAGATTCATAAAAAGGATTTCTGACAAATACAGGTTTTTGATATCTTTAAAATCATAAAACTGAGCTGGGTAAGAATTTCCAGAACTAAAAATTTGCTTTCAAACTGAACAAGAATTAGTAACATGGGACTAAGTGAATTAAAGGATATGATTATAGATTTTATGACTCCCTAATGTTTGTTCTTCCAGATTAAGGAAATCTTCTCTTAAATTGTCTATGATACAGAGAAAAATGATAACATATTCCTCAGTGAACAAACTGAAGAATTTAACTTTTCTCCCTACCTGAATCCTCTGAAATTCAGAAACTCTCAGTGAGTATTCTTTCTTCCATGGCAATTATAATTATTTGCATAAGTTCAATCAGAATCTGTTCTTCTTATAAAAGGACAACATTGGAAACATTGATTATATTACCAAGAATTTGACTGGAATGTCGTATTTGAGAGAGACACACATAAATTCAAATATGACCAGATAGATTTAAGGAATTAAGGTTGAATTTATGGAGCCAATGGAGCCCCTTGGGAATTTTGGCCTGATACGTTGCCTACAAGGTTCCTAGCAGCCTTACCAGGTGAGTAAAGAATGTCTCTTCCAGGAAGGGGCAGGAACCTCAAGATATTTGGGGGAACTTAAGAAAAGGAATACACCCAAATCTACAGATATTTCAGGCAAGCTGATGGCAAGTATTTGGCTTGGCTCTTCCCTTGAGAAACTGTTAAAAGTTCAATCTAGAGATTCCTTATAAAAAGTTTCAGCAAAGATTTTAAATGATCCATATGATCAGTCACTTTACTTGCTGAGTTTATATAAATAATTAGACCATGTTTGTTCAAACTGGACTTGTTTTTACAAAGAAATTAGTCTTGATTTAGCTACCTCTGGAAATAAGGGTGAATTTAGATAGAAAAATTGTCTCAAGGGACGCCTGGGTGGCTCAGTTGGTTGGACGACTGCCTTCGGCTCAGGTCTTGATCCCGGAGACCCGGGATCGAGTCCCGCATCAGGCTCCCAGCTCCACGGGGAGTCTGCTTCTCCCTCTGATCTTCTCCTCGCTCATGCTCTCTCACTGCTTCTCTCTCAAATAAATAAATAAAATCTTTAAAAAAAAATTGTCTCAAGAACATATTCTTACTTGGATGCTAGATTCTAGTTTGATTAATTGTCTTTAAATGTTTGTTGTCTGCTAAGCTAGACAGCTTGGGGTGAACGTCAGAGAACTTGTCATAATAGCTCATATACAATCTTTGCTTGTTACTCTATAGAGATTTAAAAAGGGGGGCCCATGGGCATATGCTTATTTAAACAACTGGACAGTGGGATGGACTCCTAACAACTGTGTAACTCAGGCGACACCTTTATGAATTCTATGTGACTGGAGTAACAAAATCACATCTTAAAAGCTAGAGCATTTCTGGTGTACCTGGGAGGGTTAGTCAGTCAAAGCAGCTGACTTTGGCTCAGGTCATGTTCTCAGGGCCCTGGGATAGAGCCCCGTACTGGGGCTTCATGCTCAGTGGGGAGTCTGCTTGTCCCTTTTTCTCCCTCTTCCTTACCCCTCCTTCTCACTCTCAAATGAATAAATAAAATCTTAAAAAACATTTTTTTAAAAAGTTAGAGTATACCCTACTCCATGGGGTTAACTAGGAACTTGTGGAATAATGGATGGCCCCACCTTCCTTATAATTGGATTAGAGAATACACAGGGGGATGTCTTTATCTCCCAGAGCAGGCCATCTCCCACTTGCCTTTGATTCCTCATAATTAGGATATTGTTAAGGCTAGACATCCGGCAAAGAAAGTTTCTTAATGGTTTTATCCCTCAGCCATATTTGTCCTTGGAGCCTCCTCTATCCATGTAAAATTACAAATAGAGGCTTTAGCCAAGGATACAGCAAGCACCTTTAACCAAATCCAATACAAAGTCACCCACAAATTTGAAGGTGGTCCTCTAAAACCTGATGGCCCTTGATATCCTGACTGTAAGTCAAAATTATGTTAAAATTGAGACTAAATGTTGTATATATCCCAAATGACTCTGCTAATATATCCAAACTTTTAGCAGACACACATACCCAAATTAAGGCTTTAAATGACTCTCCAAATAGTATTATATTATTAAACACTGAATTAACTCCAGGCTGTAAAGCAGTTCTACAAAGCAGAATGGCTTTGGATGTCTTACAGCAGCACAAAGAGAAACAAGTGCCATTATTAAAGCTGAATGTTGTGTCTACATTCCAGATTATGACAAAAATATAATGAGATTAGTGACTAATCTAAATAATCAAATTAAAGACTCTGCATTATTACTTAACGATTGGTCACATTCCTGGTCAGAAGGTGTACTATTATGGTCTACTTTAAAGGGTCTTCTTATCACATTTTTATTATGATATTAATTCTAATGTGTTGTCTCTTTTGCTTTGTTCTCTCTTATTGTGGAGATACCTGCAAGCAGTTGGTGACTCCTTCACCCCACCGACAGATGTCCTTACTACATGAAACAGTCCTTCCTTGACGTCCTCTCTGGACTCTACAGCAATAGCCTTCCATAATAGTTACCTGTAGGGACAAGTAATGACCAATTGTGGTCCACGAATAGAGACATCTCTACAACCCCCATCAGCTCGAAGAACTTAAAGAAAATGGACATGGGGAGATGGAGAGGAGAAGGTCGTTGAGGGAAATTGGGGGGGAGATGAACCATGAGAGACTATGGACTCTGAAAAACAACCTGAGGGTTTTGAAGGGGCAGGGGGGTGGGAAGTTGGGGGAGCCAGGTGATGGGTATTATGGAGGGCACGCATTGCATGGAGCACTGGATGTGGTGTAAAACTATGAATTCTGTTATGCTGAAAAGAAATGAAATAAAAAAAATTTAAAAAAAAAGAAAGAAAATGAGCCCTTCACTCTTCAATTAACTTAAAGATTTAAGGACTGAAAATAGGGCAGGGGTGGGGTAAATGATGAGGGAAAGAAGCAGAAAAGTGTTCACCTTTAGCCTACAAGGTAACCTATATCCTGCATAGCTCTAATAAAGATCAAATATCTAATAGTTGCTACATTCTTAAAGGGTCTCATGACTGCGTGTACATCTCACCAACAGTTAACACCAAACTGAATGATAGGCACCAGAGAAATCTTATAAAAAGTTTTATGAGTAGAAATTTGAAGAAAACATTTATGATCTAATACTCCCTGCATACCCTCCCCCACTTGAGCACTAAGCATATAACGACCAACTACATGTAGCAAAAGTATAGCTCTTTCTGCCCACAGATCCTATCTCTATGCTTAAATACAGTTACTAAGTTGCACCATAAAATCTTTCAAGAATTCTTGACACCACACTCAATGGGCTTGCATGTTAGTGCTGAGGACCAGTGGTAAATTCCTGTGAGATGGTGAGATAATACAGACCCATGAAGACCAAAACAGGGAATCAAGCCAAAGATTTGAGGCAAGATAATGAGTATGTATTTCTGCCCCTGTCAGGTAAAACAAACAGCTTTTAAGATTTGGGGGGGAGTTTGGTATAGAAAAAAATTTTTTTTTAAATCTTATTGCCACATGCCAGATAACAATACAAAGAGCATATATGCAACCATACTAAGCAATGAATTCTGCACCTGATTAAACTTAAAGTAAGTTATTTTCAATTTCCATGTTCTATTTTGGGCAAACAGGCAAGTAATATGTGTATGCAATAGGAATCATCAACCTTATATTTTCCAAGTTTCTGAGGGTGACATTAATATCTAACCTTCCCCAAGAGATATATTATTGAATTTGGTTTAAATTTTTTTCCAAGTATTAATCCTGGGGCTTTACCTTCCGTATTTTAATAGCCTATCCTCAGGCATCTGGAAGTCAAATAATGAATCTACCAATTTCAGAGAACAACTCTGAAGCTAGAGAAATAAGCAAAAAAATTGTTTCATGGAACCATACTCACTTAAAAATCATTTTTACTCAAAATTTTTCACCTAACTCCCAAAACAATGTATACTATATTGATTTCCATTAGCCCTCTAAATCACTAAGAACATGTTAACTGAAGTCAGTTTTAATTATCTTTCAAAAAATTCTACATATTTCTCTTTTCCAAGTGCACAGCCCTTTTCTTAATAAGACACTTGTGCCTTCACTGACAAAAAAGAGGAAGATTTATGGTGTGTCCTCAGGGTCCTCCTACAGAAGTATGGGGCCTCCCAAAGGACTTGGGATTCAGAGCTTGACTGAAGTCTGGAATTAGGTGAAAGGCAAAAACTTCACCATTGTGACCCAGATTCACAAGATTTAGAGTTCATGCTACAGATTAAAAGGGACCTCAGAAGATAACCTAACTCTTTAATTCCCAGGGGGTGCTCCATGATGTGTCCACCCCTTCAGTTGCTACTTCAGTCGTGCTGCACTAAATGGCAACTACTCTCCATCTTTCCTCTGGCAATGAAACACTATTGCGTGGCTTCTTCCTTAACAATATCCTAACATCTACACTAAAATTAGGGACCCATTTCAAAAGTGCAATTTTCACAGCCCATGACAGCCAACTTTTAGGATGCAAATACTTCTCTTCACCATTCATTCTCAATGCCTTGGTGAAAGAGGTCTTCTCTTAGAACTCCCTTGGAAGAAGAATTTAAGAAGTGTTGTGCAAGCAACTCTTGATGAATCCACTATACCACCCCTTTCCACCTAATCCATGGACTCCTTTAATATCCATTTCCTCTAACAGTGGCCAAAATGATGGGGAGCAAGTCTGTTTCTGTAGAATTAGAGATGCCCAGGGGCATTCTGGAGTTCGAAGCCCTTACAATTAACAAATCTTTCCAATTTGAAACATCCTACTGTTTGCTAACCAATGTCTTAATCTTTATTTAACAGACCTGGCAGTGCTATGAATTTGATTTACTTAGTATTTAAGGAATCAACAAAATCATGCATCTGCTTTTAGATACCTGAGCCACAAAGGGCTTCAAAAAAAATACTTTAAAAGAAGTCATAGGAATTGCTTCATTCTCTGGCATACCCTGAATCAAGTTAACTCTAAGTCTGTTGTTTTCTCTCTCAAATACTCCAGTACATTGAGAAACATACACTTTATCCCCGGAATATTTACTGTTCTATGACAGCTGCAACATGGTCTACTAAGTCATATGTTGGTCACTTTGTTTCAAATGACCACAATAATTGGGTCAGTAACTCTTCCCACAGCATACACCAGACTACCAATGTCCCTCCTTGTTATGGTAACTAGGTTGGAACACAACTAGGTCAGGCAATAAGCCATGATTTTCCAGGTGCAAAACACTGAAGATCCATGGGTTATAACGAACTCTGGCTCCAAAAACTACAGAGCAGTTCTCAGTTGTAGATGACAAAAGGTCATCAACTGTTTTAAGGAGAATGAGCTACTTATAAAGTTGTTGAAAGAACTTAAAGAGCATACCCTAACCTCTGCATCTAGCAAGGACTCCTACAGTAATAGGACTGAACCATGCTTATAAGAAAATGATTTTTCATTAAAATCAGGGATCTGAATATGATCAGGATTCTGTCAAAGGACTGAGCACCAGGAATAGGATAGATGTGCTGACAGGGTCAGAAAGTTACTGTCAGAACCATGAGCTCTAGTTTACTGCAAGATCTGAACTAGCAAAATGGACTTAAATTTTCACTGGAATCTTCATTGCAAGCTTGGAACACACTGTTTTTTTTTAATTTTGCTAGTTCCTACATTAAAGGAAAATATACTGGAAGGATGTTGTACAACAACCTCAGCAAGCCAGTCTACTGAACCTACCGTGATCACTAACAATCTAACATTCAGCTGAGGACGTTACCCTGCCATTAAAATAGAATAGAAGTGCTAAGACTTGGATGCTGATAAGCACTACCGATGAGTTTCAAAATCTATTCAAGTCAGGATGCTTCTGTATACTAATACTTTGATCCTAAGCAGGTCCCTTCCCCTCTCTGATCCATTGTCCTACTTTTTGTATATAATATTAATGCTTTAAAAAATGCAACTCTAAAAGTTTCTAACATGTGTTTTAACATATTCTAGCAATTGGGGAACATCTGCTAAAAAGAAGAATGCTGGGATTTAGAGATTCTCTATTCTTTACAACAGATTTGTTTTAGCTTGTGGAGAAAGATTAGAGAGTATGTGTGTATTAGTAAGGAAATGTCAAATTTATTAAAATTCAGTAAGAGTAGAATAAACATTAGACTACAAATTTATAAAAAGCTACAGGAAGAAAGATAGGAATAAGAAAGTATTATTGTGCCTCAGAAAACGAAGCAGCTGCCTGGAGCTATAGGGAAAAAATATATATCCAGACACAAGGGACAAGCTTTATGAAATACCTTGACTTCAAATACAAAGATCTTGTGCCAAAATACATATTTAGGAACACGGTAATGAAAATATTGTAGGAAATGCTGTGAAAGGCTTTGGGTGTTGGGACAAATTATATCCCCATTTCTTTTTATTTTCTAATCTCCATCTCAGTGCTCTGTCTGCAAAAAAAAATTTTATAGTGATGATCATGTAACATTTTATTTCTGAGAGGAAAAAAAAGTGGAAAAATAGTAACAAAGCAAGCTGTCAGAATCATATGTTCTCGATTCATAGAAAATACCAGAGCTTATATGTCATTAATAAAATGTTCCTCACCTTAGAGTATTTTGATTCTTCTTAGAAATAAAAAGAAGAAGAAGAAGAAGAAGCAGAAGCTGCTGCGGGGAGGATAGAGAAAGGAAGAATGTTGGAAATGGGGGAGCAGGAGACGGGGAAGTGAAGAGGAAGTTGGGGAGAACAAGAGCAGAAAGCAATGGGAAACAAGGAGAAAGGACAGAAGAAAAAAAACAGGAGAGGAGAGGAAAGAGGAGAAAAGGAAAGAAAAGAAAAAGAAACAGTGAAGGGTAAGGAGGCTAGAGAAGAAGAAACACCGATGGCAACATGTCACCATCCCCTGATACTCTGAACTGAATGAATTTTCAAAATCAGCCTATTCCTCCTCCTGCCAGTACATTTCCCCCAGATACAATGAAAAGGCTACCTCAGCTTCCTAAACTCAATAGTCTCTGACAGAGTTTCAGTGTACAATTAAAGTATGCACACACTTGGGAAGACTGAAAATATGGGGTGTGTTGTGAGAGAGACAGAGACATAAAGAGAGAGACTGAAATTAGTAATACCAAAATATATCAAATAAATCTTAAACTTTGAACTATCTTTTGTTATTCATAACAAGATGCTACCATTCTAAAGCTGAAAAAATGACCCTCTCTATAACTTATAGAATCATTCATCAATATTGATCAAAGCATTAGTCATACATTTCAAAGGGTCAAAATTTACCATTGGATTCCCAGAACAGAGATAATATATTGGCTAAAGTAAAAATAAACTAACCTCTACTCACTATAACTAGTATAACAAGACCTTCCAGAAATTTCAATGCATGTGGCCATAAGAGGTAGAAAGAAAAAAAAACAAAAACAATCTGATTAGCTGGACCAAACTTCAAGGAAGTATTTTGAAAATCAGGATTAAAAAGGAATTTGATCCTGTCACTCTGCATGAAATCTTTCAATTTCTTTTTAGTTCTCCCTTCAACAAAATACACATCCTTTCAGAAGACTGCCCTGCCTCGCACAAACCCTATCATTTCATTTTTCTTGTACAAATAAAAATATTCCAACTTGCAACAGAAATGAGAATGCTAACTTTTAATATATTTTTATATATAATTGTCCTGACAGGCTATTATTCTAAGGTATTTGCTAGTTTTTTTTTTCTTTTTTCTGTTTTCCAGCTCTGCTGAACTGAATAAGATTAAGTTTTGAAGGGGCGGGGGGTGGGAGGTTGGGGGAGCCAGGTGGTGGGTATTATGGAGGGCACACATTGCATGGAGCACTGGGTGTGGTGCAAAAACTATGAATTCTGTTACGCTAAAGAGAAATAAGAATTTAAAAAAAAAAAGAGTCATGAATCAACAGTCTTTTTTTTTTTTTCTTTTCAGCGTAACAGAATTCATACATGAATCAACAGTCTTGTTTTATTAATCAGAGAATTGGCTGTCAATCATGTGGTGGATTTGGGCTTTATCTAATCTTTGTCATTCAAGTCTGGAATGTATAATTTACATAAAGAAAGCCAATGATTACTATGAATACTTTAAATGACAACATATTTTGTTTGAGTTCTCTATCAAGATGAAAAGGTCTTAAATTGAGTGCTCATCTCAGCAGTTAAAACTAAAAGGACCTGTAACTTCATAATCTTTTCCTTTTATACGTAAGACTGGAAAAACAGTTCAAGATTGAGACCACTTGATATACAATTTTTTGACATTTTCTCCTGTGAAGCAGTAATATACATTTCTGAGAACAGGTCACATTCTTTTTTCTTTTAGATGTGTTCTAAAATAAGATAGTTTATTTTGCTCTCACATTAAGTACAGGTTCACAAGAAATTCATCTAAGGTTTATATGTACATGGATCCATGCTATTTCTAGTTCACTGACCCATCATTCTTGGCATATATCTCTTATCTTCAAGGTTTAGGGAAATACCTTCAATGGAAGATAAAAGGATTAAGGGGGAAAAAAAGAACAAAAGGGGTAGGTATGCTCTTTCTTTTTAAAGAAAGTCTTCTGGAAGCTTCCACAAGACTCTTCAACTTAAATTTCATTGGCCAAAATTCTGCTATATATCAACATTCAGTTGGAAAGGAATGTGAGAAATGTTATCACTCTGGGTAGCGGTGTGCTTATGCCTCACCCCAAATCAGCAGCTATGTCACATTGCAAAAGGAATGGTAGATATTAAAAGACAGCTGTAATTTTTTTGTCGTATTTTCTCTCATTTTCTTTTCCTCCTAGATTAACATAGGAGTGCCTGGAAGCTCAGTCAGTTAAACATCTGACCCTTAATCTCAGCTCAGATCTTGGTCTCAGGATCATGAGTTCAAGCCCTACATTGGGCTCTTAAGTTGCATGTGGAGCCTGCTTTAAAAAGAAGAAAAGGAAAGGGAAAGGAAGAAAGAAAGAAATAGATTAACATAGTTTTCTTTTTTTTAAGATTTTATTTATTGGGGGGGGGCAGGGCATGAGTGGGGAAAGGGAAAGAATCTCAAGCAGACTCTGCCAAGTGCAGAGCCAGACATGGAGATCAATCTCAGGACCCTGAGATCATGACCTGAACCAAAACCAAAGGTCAGAGACCCAACCGAGTCACCCTATGTTAACAGATTTCACTTCACCTTTTCCTACATTTGACCTTTACTTATCTAAATCTAGATTCTCTGTGAAGAGGAGAAAACAGGAAAGCCCTGGCCATTTTATGAAATTCTTCAATATCAGTATTATGTGACAGAATTTTAAAATGATTTTGCCTATAACATTTCTCATCATGTACTTATATTTTTACACATGTATATTTGACTAGTCATAGGAATTAGACCAACTCCAACTCTGGCAAAGTGACTAATAATATGCTGTCTTTCAATATGTAATCTTAACATGTAATCTTAAGTATTACAATACAATTGATTATCAAAGCACTTCCACAACATGAGGCATTATTTGGTAGACTGCATTGCTCAAAACACTTTCTTCCTATCTTGGTAAAAGATTATCACTTCTCTGTTGCACGAACTTCAAGCTTGATTGTGTGACTTGCTTTCATGAAAAAAAATGTGAGTGGAAGTGACATGTGTCACTTCTGAGCAAAAACCTTTGGAATCAGCACACAATACACCATGCTCTCTTTAACTCCGTGTGACTACCAGTATTGTCCAGATAGAGGCCAGATAGACCCCGTGTGTATGGGGCCTGGCAAAGACAATGAGGAGCAGTATTTCATTTGACCTGGGAGATTAAGGGACAATTTTGTTCACTGTACCATAATCTTGCCTATCCTAACTTTTAAAAAATCATTATGCCTAAATTTGTGGTTTACTAAGTTATTTTATCTCTTCTCACTAGACACTAAGCAATGTGAGTAAAAGTGACATTTTTTTGCCTGGAAAGAAGTGGATAAGTGGTAAATTCTTGTTGAATAAATGGTTAAGATGAGATATGACACCATTTGCATGAGATGAGCCTGACAAGGAACTCCTACTATTAATTCAGAAGAAATATAAAGGATATTGAGGCAATTTCTCACATTGGCTGAATTTCCAAAGATTCTGAAAGCTTTCCAAAGCTTTTCAGAATACGACTTTAAAAAGATCATCACTTGGACAAATCAAGTATCATTTTCTCCAACCATTTCATAATCTATAAATGTTCAGGCTCAGATCAAAGTAGATGATAATTCTGCCATGCTGTAGCAATAGAAAATTCATGTTTAGGATGCATTTGGAATTTTCAAATACTGAGGAACATTATCACCGTGATCAAATTTAGCATTAATGAATTAAAAACTCATATGGGTAAACTCTGTATTGTTCTGGTTATGGAATCATTTCCCATAGAGGTATCTACAAAGTAGCAGGATTTATTTTCAACCTCCTGATATTCTACACCCAATCTCTCAATAGGCAGTTAAAAAGTCCTCTTTTCAATGTGTAATGGTGACTAATGAGAATATTGAAAAACTGAGGGTTTGGGGGTGGGGGTGGAGGGGAAAATGAGCCTGGTGGTGGGTATTGTGGAGGACACGTATTGCATGGAACACTGGGTGTGGTGCACAAACAATGAGTTTTGGAACACTGAAAATAAAATAAAATTTAAAGGGAACAAAAAAAAAGAATATTTAAATTCAGTTGACAACACCCAGGCTGGAGCTCAAAGAGAAAACCCTTGATTAGTCCAAACAGTGACAATTTAGAGCGTGATTGTTCAATGATAGGGCCTTTGTGGTTTATGGAAATAATTTTAAGAGAAAATGTTCTCTCATTTACCTCAGAGAGTCAATGTAAGAGCATTGTTTCATCATACAAAATTTTATTTAATGGGATTTTTTTCATAGAATTAGGTATCTTAAACTAGTTATGACTTCTGGAGACAAACATGCTTATAACTTTGCTTCTTCACTCAGATTCACACAATTTTCCCATAATTAACAGTGATAAATGTTAATTAGGTAACTTATCAATGGTTTTCAGTCCTGTCTCTAACTGCCTACCAGCACTATTCTTACAACATGAAGTGCCTTTATCAGCTGAAGAAAGTAACTAAATTCAACAAAATACATGCAAAGCTTTTACAGTTGTTAACAATTAAAATAGGTCTTAATTCTAAATAAATTGACCTATAAAGTCAATGTAATTTCACTCAAATTCTCAATAGGCTTTTGTTGATAAAAATTGGCTATTTGATTCTGTCATTCATGTGGAAAGGGCAAAGGTCCTAGAAGAGGCAAAATAATCTTCAAAAGAAAAAGAACAAGATTATAGAATTGGCATTATCAGATTTCAGTACTTATTAAAATGTTATGCTCATCAAGACACTGTGGTATGGGCATAAAATCAGACAAAAAATATCAATGGGACTGAACTAAAAGTCCAGAAATAACATGCATGCTTACACAGTTCATTGTTTATCAACAAAGTAACAAATTCTTGGGTTGTGGACATTGGGGAGGGTATGTGCTATGGTGGGTGCTGTGAAATGTGTAAACCTGGCCATTCACAGACCTGTACCCCGGGGCTAATAATACATTATATGTTAATTTAAAAAATAATTTTTTTAAAAAGTACCAAATTCAATGAAGGAAAATAGTGTGTTTTCAACAGATGATGTGAAGCCACAGAATAAATTTGTAGAAAAAAGTAAACTTCCACCAACACCTCCTACCACCCACAATAATTACCTCACAACAGATTACAGCTATAAATAGTAAAGCTAAAGCTACAAATCTTCAATAAAAAACATAGAAGATACTTTAGTGTGGATGCAGAATGTACTACTATAAGTAGTGGATAAACTAGACTTCAAAATCAAACACTAAAGTGTTTAAATGTTGTCTTTAATTATTGTTTAAATATTGTTTTTTGCTAAAGCTCAACAAAAGACAATATTTAAGAAATGAAAAGGAAAGCCCAGACAGGAAGAAAATATTTTGGTACATAAAGTTAAGGAATAGTATCCAAAATATATCATAACAAATAAGAAATTAAGACATATGTCCCCCCAAAAGGCAATTATCACAATATCCAAAGCAGCATGAACTAAACTCTGGAAATTAACTAAAAATAACTATGTTGTATAGCAATGGAAACAACCAATCATCCTCAACATAAGAAGGAATAAATACACTGCAGGATATTCTTGCAATTATACACGATTTTAAAAAGAATGAACTACTACCACATGGAACAACATTGGACAGACATCAAAAACATTGACAAAATGAAGCCAAACCCAAAACCGTACTATGGGGATCCGTTATATTAACTTCAAGAATAAGTGAAATTAACTTGTGATAAAATGGGAAGAGCACTTTCTTGTGGGCATTTGAATTGACTGGACAGGGGTACGAGGAATTTTCTAGAATGATAGAAATCTTTCACAGTTTTATTATGTTGTTGGTTATGTGGGTACATTTCTGTTTTAACATAATTGAACGTGGGAGACTTCCAGCTCTGCATGAAGCTTATAAGTCATTTCTCTGTTCTAATAACAAAAAACTAAACACACAGAATCAACGCTTCTTAAATCAGTGAGAGAACTGAGGCTGCAGGGACAACTCTCTGCCCTCAAAACTGGAACTCAGATAGGCAGATGGAGGGAATCACAACCTACCTGAGCAGAAAGAAACTCAGGAGCGGAAACCTCGGTGGGAAGGAGTGCCGGATAGGAAAACCCAACTGTAGTTGACTGATGGAGGCTCAATGCAGACAACTTTGAGTGTTAACAACTCCAAGGAACCCAGTAAAGAGGGGCCACCTCTTTTTGGGAAGTTTGGGAAGTTTTTCCCCCAGGAATCTGATCAGCTTCTCACAGTAAATACCTTTCCTTCTTTTGTCGGTGGAGGGGGAAGGGAAAAGGAACCATTTTGAAATATGCCAGAGCACTGTGCTCCTCTTAAAAAGGGCTGCCTTGAGGCGCCTGGGTGGCTCCGTGGGTTAAAGCCTCTGCCTTTGGCTCAGGTCACAATCCCAGCGTCCTGGGATCAAGACCCGCATCAGGCTCTCTGCTCAGCAGGAAGCCTGCTTCCTCTCTCTCTGCCTGTCTCTCTGCCTACTTGTGATCTCTGTCAAATAAATAAAATCTTAAAAAAAAAAAAAAAAGATTTAAAAAAAGGGGGAGGACTGCCCTCAGGAGAAACTAATGCATTAGAGCCTGATTCCCTGGGTTTTTAGCAAAGCCTATCTCACCTGGGAGAAGGGAGATACCCAATTCCAGTACAATCTAGCCACCTGTTCTACTGAAGGGGGGAGAAAAAAAAAATGAGAAATGTCTGTGAAGTTCACAGCCCCAAGGCACAGGCTCTCTAAACGACAGACCTACTCTCAGGACTGTAGAATTGTTCCCCTTCCCCCACACCTCACCACGGACATTCCAAAGATCTACTTACAGCACTAATTTTACCTAGTGTATTATGTCAGCCTAACAAGAAAAAATTACGAGGGCATACTGAAGGGCAAAAAACACAACTTGATTTCTTTCAGGTTTGAGTGTCAGGTGAAGGGGATTTACTGATTTCTCCCACTAGGTACTTATACCAAAACTTAGTGGGGAAAAAATTGAATAAAAGTAGCAGAGAGGAATGCTAGCCCAATTCCTTACCTTGGTGTTAAAAAGCAAGTTGCCTGAGGCATAGCATCCTTATACAAGAGTTCACCCAGCTAATCATTATTACATTTGCTTTTATTTGGCAGATTTTATGTATTTTTTTTTAGGAAATTATTGCTTTAAAGGTAAAAACAATGACAAGTTCTTAAAAATAACTTGCAAATTCATATCGGGGAGCATATCAAAGATGGGCAGGGGGGCGCCTGGGTGGCTCAGTGGGTTAAGCCGCTGCCTTCGGCTCAGGTCATGATCTCAGGGTCCTGGGATCGAGTCCCACATCTGGCTCTCTGCTCAGCAGGGAGCCTGCTTCCCTCTCTCTCTCTGCCTGCCTCTCTGTCTACTGTGATCTCTCTCTGTCAAGTAAATAAATAAAATCTTTAAAAAAAAAAAAGGTGGGCAGGTATATTTATTAATTAGGAGAATGAAATCTGGAACATTTTTATGCAAAAATCTAATTACAATGGATGTCAATGTGTTTCATTGTCTGTCAGTCTGTCTCTCAATCTGCTTTTTCAGGTTTTCTTTCTTTTTTTTAATTTCCTGTATTACACGTTTTTCTGTAACAAATTAACACAATGGCTTAAAACACAAGAATTTATTGTCACTGTTCCAGAGGTCAGAAATCTCACATCAAAGTGTCAGCTGTATAACATTCTAGAGGTTCTAGGGAGAATCGGTTTCTTGCCTCTTCCACTTCTGGTAGCTGTTGGCCATTGATTCCCGACTCATGGCAACATCACTCCAATATCTGCCTCCATGTTCACATTGCCTCTATATTCTCTGTGTGTCTTTTACGTGGATACTTATCAATGGAGTTAGGGCCTGTCCACGTAATCCAGGATGATCTCCTGGATCAGGATCTCAAGATCCTGAAATTAATTACATCTTCGAAGACCCTTTCTTTTAAATGCAGTAACATTCACAGGTTTGGAAGATTAAGACAAGGACACTCCTTCTGGAGGACCTTTCTATCCACTGCACATATCAATTAATATCAAATGAACATTATGCCCAGCACTGTGTTTGAAGCAACATCAGAGGACATACAGAATAACAATTAACTTTCCAAGTACTTGACTTTATATCCCAGCTCATTTTCTTTTTTTTTAATATATTTTTTAATTTATTTGAGAGAGAGAGAGAGAGCACACACAAGCAAGGAGGAGGGGGAGAGGGGAGGGAGAAGCAGACTCCCCATTGAGCAGGGACCTGATGCAGAGATTGATCCCAGGACCCTGGGATTATGACCTGAACTAAAGGCAGATGCTTAACCAACTGAGCCACCCAGGAGCCCCAGTCCCAGCTTAATTTCTTAAGCTGAGTGAGAATGGGTAAATTACCAAAAGTTATTATGTTTCTATCATCTACAAAATGGGAATAAATAATAATATCTACATTAAACATAATTTTGTGATTTTATTTTTTTTAAGATTTTTATTTATTTATTTGAGAGAGAGACAGTGAGAGAGAGCATGAGCAAGGAGAAGGTCAGAGGGAGAAGCAGAACCCGGTGGAGCTGGGAGCCCGATGTGGGACTCAATCCCGGAACTCCAGGATCACGTCCAACCAACTGAGCCACTCAGGCATCCCAATTTTGTGATTTTAAAAAGAACAATGAAACAAGTAAAATATTTCCTGGCACATATTAAGCATTGAGCATATTTTAATTACTATTTGTTCAACAAAAAAGATACATTCACTGATTTTCAGGAATTTTTACATCTTAAAATCTACACTAAAGGGAAAAACAAACTGCTTCCTGATACATATTTGGAATTTGTGGTCTCATCATGGCAATGATTTACCTTCCTAGCAATTTCTGTTTCTGTTATACTGATAAAAGTTGTGTTCCTTGCTTTATATTACCTAGCAACTAAGAAAAGTAGATCAGAAGAAATATAAATGGCTTGAGAAAGGTAGCCTGGAATTTAAAGTTTGACATCAATAACTAGAGTGGAAGCTCACCAATAGGCATATTTTTCCTTCCCCTCTCCTACTTTCTGCCCATTTCCCTCCTTTCTTTTTACCGCACCGTGTTCTACAGAGAGTTCACCAAGAAAGCATATGTTGAAAAAAAGATAGAATAAAGTAAAATAACAAAGTTCAAGGAAACCAAAACAGATTTGTCTTTTCCAATAAGCAGACTTTCCAATTTCCCCTGTACTCTCTATTCTGCTGTGTGGCCCCCAGACTGGTACTCACAATAGGGTGTTTGTTTGCAACAAGTCAGCTCCCAGCAGTTGTATGCTCACACTCAACTGTACTTGCTTCAAACTGATTATTTAGGTAAATATTATGTAGATGGAAAATTATTAATTTGAAACAATATTGGTTGTTTTTATAAAAATGAAGTTTAACTATTTAGCAACATTAGATAAAAGTGAGTATCCCATTCAAAATTGTTTTCATAATAATCACAGGCCATAATCCAAGACTGGGGGAAAGAAGGAGGGAATCATAAAAAATCTCAAAGAAATTCTACATTCCAATTGCTTCACAGATGTATTTCTTCCACTTTAAAAAATTGAGAGCAGAAACTGCAGTATAAGCAAAAGCATGCTCTTTGGAATTCTAGTCAGTGAACCCAAATCAAAGAAAAAGCCTTCATCCCCTATCAAATAATTACCAATATATTTGTTTCTGACAGCTGCCATAACAAAGTACCAAATACACTAGGTGACTTGAAGCAACAAAACTATATTCTTTGTTTGTTCCAGACGTTATAATTGAGGTGTCTGTCAGCAGGGATGGTTCCTTTTTGGAGACTCTTAGGGAGAATCTGTTCAATGCTTCTCTCTTAGCTTCTTGCGGTTGCCTGCAATATTTGGTGTCCCTTGGCTTCTAGACACATCACTCCGACCTCTGCCTCCAGCTTCACATGATTTCTTCCTTCCCCTCATTTGTGTATGTGTGTTTGAATTTGCCTCTTCTAAAAGGACACCAGTAATGACCTCATCTTAGTGAGATTACATCTTCAAAACCCCTATTTCCAATTTAGGAATGAGTATAAGTTATGAGTGGACACGAATTTTTGAGGGACGCTATTCAACCAAGCATAGCTAATAAATTCCATTTTTACTTATATGTTTTAAGATAAATTAATGTTTAAAATACACTTCTATTATTTTTATCACTATTTTTAAATTAGTTTTCACTTAATCACATAATCACATATCCCAATTGCATAATATAGAAAGACAGCCTTACATGGGGGAGATGGAGTAAGCTATATAACTTTTAATATATATGTAAAAAACTAAATGATTTATATCAGAAACATATAAAGTATATAGGACTATAATTGGGCCTTACATGGGGGAGATGGGGTAAGTTATATAAGTTTTAATATATATGTAAGCTTCTATCTTAAGAAGCAAGAAAAAGAACAGCAAATAGAACCTAAGACATAAAGAAGAGGAAAGGAACAAAGAAATATAAAAGTTTAAAAATGTAATAAAGCAAAAATCAAAGGACAAAATTGGGGTCTTTAAAAAAATTAACAAAATCGATAAACATTTAGCAAGACTGACCAAGGCAAAAGAGAAAATATAACTTTAGTACTTTAGTATTAGGAACAGAAAGGAGAAAGGACATCAGTATAGATCTGACAACATTAAAATGATAATATGGGGTGCCTGGGTGGCTCAGTCGGTTAAGTTTTCAACTCTTGATTTCAGCTCAGGTCTTGATCTCAGGTCTTAAGATGGAGCTCTGTCAGACATTGTGCTATGTGTGGATCCTGCCTAAGATTCTCTCCTTCCCTCTCTGTTTTCCTCCTCCAACCAATGTGTGCACATGCACTCCCTCCAAAGGGGGGGGGGGAGATAATATAAAATTATGTTGAATACCTTTAAAACAATACATTTAAATTTTTATATAAATGGACACATTTCTCAGAAAAATACCTTATTGAAGCTGACACAGAAATTTAAAAATCAGATTAGTGTGATATCTAGTTTAACAATTGAATCTGTTACACAAAAAAGTCCCTTGGCAGAGATGGATTAACCAATGCATTCTTTGAAGTGTTATTTAAAGGGGATAGAGGGTGGCAGAGAGACCAATTTTATCCAAATACTTCCAGAGAATAGGAAAAGGGATAGCAAAACATTTTGGGAACAAAATGTTTCAGGTGAATGGCATAAGATTAGAAGGCACTACCACAGAACAATCTCTCCCCTGACCATAGATGCAAATGTCCTAAGTTAAATGTTTACAAAGTGAAACCAGAGATATTAAAAAAAAAAAGAATAATATATCATGACCGGGTGACACTTTTACAATGATTGAAATATTGAATTCACATTCAAAAACTAATATAATTCACCATTAACAGATTAAAAAGAAAATTCCTTGACTAGATAGGTAAAGAAAAGCAAATTTCCCCAAATCAAAACATTAAAAAGAAAAGAAAAAAGAAAAACAGAATAAAAGTTTCTCAGCAACCTAAGACAGGAGATAGCTTCCTCAAGCCAGTAATGACTATAATATTTTAAAAAGGAGAAGAAAAAACTATAGGAAACATCATTCCTAGTGATGAAATACTGAAAGCTTTTCCTCTAGTTTGGGAAAAAGTAAAAAGTAAAAAGTATCACTGTTATCTCTCTATTCACTATTATACTGGGGTTTGTAATCAGGATAGCAAAATTTATTAAGTATATAAGGATTCAGAAAAAGGAAATAAAACAATTATTAATTTTACAGGAAATTATTAATTTTACAGGAAAAACAAAAAATCTGGAGACATGCTCTCACAATACATAAATTTTTCATGGTGTGGACACAAATATGTGTGAATATATACATATATACATATAAAATAAAAATTAAAAGTAAAACTTTAATAATACTACTCAAAATACTTTCAAACAATCTTAAGATAGAAATAGGTTAGACTGACTTATAAGGAAAGATATATAGGACCAATATGCTGAAAATTGAAATATATTCTCATAAGAAATTTTAAAAGACAAATGTAGTTATCCACATCCTTATCACAGAATAACATTATATAATATTACATCACTTTACAAAGAAGTAATTCCATTTCTCCCACCACCAACCTTTGTGTTCTTCTGGACATATATTTTACTTCTACATAGGTTATAAATATACAAATAAATTTTTATATATTTTTTATTAAACCTAAAGAATCTCTTTTAAATTTTAAGTGTTTCTGCCAGGGACGTCTGGGTAGCTCAGTGAGTTAAGCATCCAATTCTTGATTTCAGCTTGGGTCATAATCTCAGAGTCATATTTCAGGATCCTGAGATCAGCCCCCTAGCTTTTTTTTTTTTTTTTAAGATTTTTTTTTGAAGATTTTATTTATTTATTGGACAGAGAGAGAGATCACAAGTAGGCAAAGAGGCAGGCAGAGAGAGAGAGAGGGGGAACCAGGCTCCCCGCTGAGCAGAGAGCCCGATGTGGGGCTCGATCCCAGGACCCTGAGATCATGACCTGAGTCAAAGGCAGAGGCTTAACCCACTGAGCCACCCAGGCGCCCCAGCTTTTTTTTTACGACATTTGATTATGATAAGCTTAGGTAGTGTGTGTGTGTGTGTGTGTGTGTGTGTGTGTGTGTTTAATCCTGCTTGAGGTTTACTGAGCTCCTTGGATCCATTGATTGATATTTTTCAATAACTCTGAAAAATTATCAGCTACTGTGTCTTCAAAAATTTCTCCCTCTTTATTTTTCCTCAGTTCTGGAACACTAACTGTAACTGTGCATCTAATGTTATGTCATAGGTATTGGAAAGCTCTGCTCAATAAAATACCTTTTCCCCCTTTCTGCTTTAATTTAGGTTACTTTTTTTTTTTTTAACCTGTCTTCATTTTCTCTGTGTGGAGTCTATTCTGAAATCCATTGCATACATTTTTTATTTCTGATGTTATATTTTTCTGTTCTGGCATTTCATTTTATTTCCTTATACTTCACAGTTTTCTGTTGAAATGCTCCCTTTACTTATACGCTTTCCCCACCTTTCTCCTCAGTGGTTTAAAATATTAACCATAGTCATTTTAAAGTCTTTATCTTCTAATACTAATATATGGAACATACAGATTAGCTTCTGCTGAACGTTTTTCTTCTTATTGTTTATGATTCAAATTTCTTATTCATTGCATACCTCATAAGTTTTATTATATATTAAACATTGTATGTCAAAGAAAATAAAGATAAAATCAATGATATTTAACCTCAACAAAAGACATGTTTCTTCTCCTATCAAGTTGCTTCAAGGGTGGTAGAAAGAATCACTCTAATATATACATCAGCTTGTTCTGGGCTTTGTTGCAGATTCTTGTTAGAGTCATTTAACCACTGGCTTCAAATATTCTGATTTTGAGATCAATATTTTCTTCAGCAAGGCTTGAGATCTGAGCCCTGACAAGACTCTGGAGATCTTTCCTTGTTTTTCAATTTATTAGCTAATTTTCTGAATTGTAGGAGATCTCAGTTTTATATCTAGCCTTTTGGGTGACTGGGGACTTCTCTTTCTTTTCCTAGCTTTTCACCTTTGAGAGATCCTTCTCCACTTCGCAGCATTGTTCCCAGCCCACAGGGGGCTCTAATTTGAGCTAAATATAAGTCTGCTGCATATTGTGGGGACTTCTCAGCTACTCTGCCCTTCTGCCAGCTACAGGGCACCTGCCTGCATGTGATGAGAGCCTTGTGTACCCCCAGAGAATCTTTCACAGCCTTTCCTCCTCTCCCATCCTTCAGTAACACAGGGAAGGCTCTAAACCTCTGGAGGGACGTTCTCAGTCCTTTTACTCTGCCCCTAGTCTTCAGCTCACTACCTTCATCCACCTGGTGATCCTGTGTACCTGAAGGAGATCTCTTTCAGTTCTCCTGTCCTGCCCCTGGGCTGCTGAATGTCTAGTAATTTCCTCGTGACTCTTGGGAGCACTCTTTCAGCTGCTCTGGTTTTTGGATAGCACTTAATACACAGCTATTAGGCCCTCATTGAAGGCCTTGTGTGAAAAAATTAAAGGATGGGCAGAAAATGAGGTTGCCTGGCAAACTAAGTAGTCATGTCAGACCATATGCAGACATTACAATTCTTGTAATGTTATGCTTTTTTCTTTTGCTATTATATTATTGGTTCACTCACTTCCCACCAAGTGTGCAAAGAGGAAAGCAGCTATGGGGGTGGGGGGAGGCTCTCCTCTCTCCTAGGATGGTCTCCTCCTCTTTAAAATATTTAGGTTTTTCTATTTATCTTAAATGCTTGGATGGGCTTAAAAACAAAACTACAATTTTGTACCTTATTCAGTTTCTTCTTGGTAGGCTGGAAACTTTTTCTTAACTAGAACCAAAAAAGCCCTAACTATAAAAGAAAAAAGTATTGATCAGTACAATTTCATTAAAATTCTATTTACCAGAAGACTATAAACACGAAGTGTGTGGGTAGAAGATACTTTTATACATGTAACTAAAAAAACCATTTATATCTAAAGTATGTAAAGACCATTAATAAATTATTAATAAATAAAATGAAGGCATCCATCCCCCACAAGAAATAACACAAAACAAAATTCCAAAAACTATTCAAAAGGCTTGAAAAAAGCATTTTATAAAAGAGGATATCAAAACGGTCAATAGGAATTTGACAATATCTTCTACCACATCATAGCATTAATTCTAGAATCTAGCATTCTTCTAGGATGAGTTTGGCAGCTTGCCAGTATCTGCTAAAACTCCATTTCTGTACACCTCCTGACTTGGCCATTCCATGCTTGAGTGTATGACCAACAGAAGTGGGTATACACATAGTCACTAAATTACACATACAAGAATGTTTTAGCAGCACTGTTTGTAATAATAGTCAAGAATGGAAGCAACCCAAATATCTTTGAAGAGCAGACATACACAAATTGTTGTATAATCATATAATGAAATATTATACAGCAATGAAAATGAAGTATTGCCACAGACAACATAATTGCATCTAATAGTAATTGGGCTGATTGAATACAGATAGACAAATAGCTTCAATTTTTACAAAGTGCAATACCAAGCAAAACAAATATAGGATGATAGAAGTCGTGACATTTTTTTCTGGTTGTTTAATGAATGGGTGTACATGTGAGAGGTTTCTTGGTCTGTTCTAATACTCTTTTTCCATAATGGAGGTGTCAGGTATCCATTTTTAAACATTTATTAAGCAATACACTTGGACTCTGGGCATTTTATGTAGGTTACACTTTTATTTTTTCAAAAAGTGGCAGAGCTGAACCTCAAACCACCAAAATCTTATTCAAGATAACTAAAACCTTACCAATGCTACTACTTCATCAAGCTAACAATTGTTAAGGGGTTCCTCTTTTCTTTTATCATGTAATAAATATGTACTGTGGCTTCAAAAAGTCAGTCTTCTTGCACTCGAATACTGTGATTTTGATATATAAAAAGTAAAAAACACATATCACCACAGATGGGCAGATTCCTTAGGGCAAATGCCAGATTTTGTCCATAACTTTTCAGATTCACATTTATCACAATTTCTGACCTCTGATTAGTCATATCACGCTATATGCAGCCATTACAATTTCTTTCTTACCTCCTACCAGTTCGGTTATGCATTTAAAAAGATATTTTAAATATATTGTCTGGAACTGTTAGGTTTTCTTTTCGGGAATGGTTTATCCAGACATCAAGTATGCCAGATTACCAGAATTATCTTGATTCTCAATAAATATTTTCAAGACATTATTTTGTGTTTCTTTTTATTATGTAAATTATCTAATATTTATCATGCATGGTTTATAACTTCCAATTATGAACTCATTTTCAATGAGGATTGTTTCTTTTGTTTTAGAGACAGAGAGAGAGAGTGCATGAGTAGGGGGCGGGGCAGAGGGAGATGGAAAGAAAGAATCACAAGCAGAGACCACACTCAGCACAGAGACTGACACTGAGCTTGATCTCATGACCTGAGAGGAAATCTGACGGGTCTGACACTTAACCAGCTGAGCCACCCAGGTGTCTCTTCATGAGGACTGTTTTCAGTAGGCACTCCCCAAATACTGGTTTGTCCAGGCCAGACTTCAAGTTGTTTTCATGTGAATTTCAATGTTCTGAACCAGTTTTCTACCAATTCTTGGCTCAGTTTTCCAGAACAATGTAGATAGCATTTTATTGGGCCCCACAGCAATGAGTCAAGTTTGAGGTTCAGATACCTCCTAATGAGTCTTTATCCTTTCATATCCCAACTTAGTCTAGTACCTATCTACAGCTTCCCAATGCCAATAGGCACAGCTGCTCAGGGACCAATCCCTGGATGGGATAGTCAGTGGATCCTTGATTTACTCAGAAATATACCTGTTCCCCAGATTGTGCAAACTTAAGACACTACTCTTCATTTCTCTTTGAGCATTAAAACCACCACCTCAAAGGTCTTTACTTGATTTTTATAACCTTCCGTTTCTGGCTATGCCTAACATTGACCAAATTATCTTCTAGTTACCTTTTAGTTCTAAAAAATGTTCACTCCTTTTCTTATTTGAAAAACTAACTGCATAGTTCGAAAGTATTTTATTATACCTAATATGTGTGTATGTGGTGTTATATGTATTTGCAATGAGGGGGTTGTCTTTCTATATTAGCTTGGCTTGTGATATTGACCAGAATTTTGTTATAATTTGAAAAATCTATGTGTTTACTTTTTAGAAACAACTTACCACAACTTCCAGAGTGTCCTTTGTTTATGCAAATTTAATCTTTCTACCCAAACATTTTACTGGTTTCAAATTCAAGCAAAATTTGGGAAGAGTCCTAAGATCATTGGATTATTCCTCTTTATCATTCACTTCAAATGAATTGTAGAATACATTTTTAAAATTCTGTATATTGGGATATAAGCATTGATTAACAATTGTTTGTAATTGGCATAAATGTCCATTTAAAATTTCTATAAGTACACAAATTTAAGTGCAATGAACAGGTTTCTTTGAAAATCTTTTATTTCCCAAATTGGTTCCCATGACACAGAAGCCAACTGCTCGGCAGCCAGCCAACAACCTTAGCTAATGATCTCATGATTTTTATTATAAAAGCCCATCTACTGCTGCCTCCAGCTTCCGTTTTGATGTGTGCAGACACCCCTAACCTGTGTTCACCCAACTTGTCTCTTTAAGACACAGTACACCTCAGCACATTCAAGTACCATTGTGCAATATGCACATGTGCATTTGTCTGTGTTAAGTCATGTCCTTCTCCCTCTTACATTGAAATATAATACAGTAATTTCCCTCGTGGTGTTCTGTTTGTCACTGCTCACCCAACATTGTAAAGAGCAAAAGTTTTGCCAGGATCTGATGCCACATCATGTGATGTACTAAACTATTTGTTGGGCTTCATCCTGCTAAATTTGAAACTTCAAACTCAAGGTGACATTTCATATGTCAGGATCAATAGTATTTAAAGTTAAAACTGAGTAGTTTTGGTGTTACCTTCCTCAGATTGAGGCTGTTCTAATCTTCCTATGACCCAAAATGTGTATTTCCTGTGTTCTGTAAATCCTGCTAGCAAAAGTTTTCTCAATGATTTACAAAATGCATTTATGTTCGGAACTGCTCCTTAAATGTCTGCAATTTGTTACCTAAGGCCTTTTCAAGGACTGCTGTAGAGGCTAGATTTGTTTGTTCCACAGAAGTTGTACCGTTGAGAGACCTTATTAACTATTCTAAAAGGCACCACTGTACTATATAATTTAGAAAACTTTAAAAATTACAATTTTGAAAAGAGAAGTTTTGCATCATAAAGGGCAATAACGCTCCAAACCAAGCTATTGGTTTGGAGTCTGTTTATGAAATACAGGTGGAAATCTTTTCAAGAATTTTAAAAGCATGAAGTTAGATATTTTGCCTACCATACATATACGGTAAAATACAAATTTAGTACTTTACACTTTTGACTATATAACCTAATTACTTTAAGTTATTTCTGGATGATCCAAAATTTGAAAAGTTAAAAAAAAAAAGACTTGGCAGTATATAAACATTTGACTGAAATTCTAGAAAATTAATTGTTTAACCAGGCACATTTATTCTTTCATATGAATAATGGACGTCTTCCTACAAGGATTACCAGAACGAGTTGAGAAGTCCTATTCAAGCCAGAGTGGAGAAAATGTTTAGGACTAGTCCAGGCTGGTGAAATTTCTGAGGACTTTCAAATGAACTCAATATAGTGAATAAATCTATAAAGAAAATAAAGTTCTAATCTTATTCAGCTTTCCAGTGAAATAACCCAAGTTAATATTTCCATTATGGAATCCTGAGAAATTGCTAACATAATCAAATGCTATTATTATTATTCCAAATCTTTTTGTTTTGTTGTTTTTAATCAACTAAAAGGGATTTATTAGATAGAATGTAGAATCTTATATGTCTATTTGCACACACACACACACAAACACACTCATTCTAAATGAAGTGTTATTAAACGTAAATCTAATTGATTTTTCTTCTTTTTAAATTGAATTCATTTTTCCCAAACTAGTATTACCAGAGAAAACTTCCCAACCAGTAACCTTCCAAAGAACCCAGCAATATTGTCATTTTTTAGAGAGATACTATTCTGCATTAGACCTTTCCTGTTTGATTCCTTAAGAAAGTCAGTGATGAGTTATCATCCATAAATATTTTCCATGATGAAGTGAGGATTCACAAGCACTTGAGAATTGAGTATAACAACAGTAAAATGAAAATGGGAACAAGTTCTATTTGTAGTCAATATATAAATGTCTTATTAACATGATAGAGACATTATTCCAAGATCCACTGGTGAACTGCATTCCATTTTCCCTTCAAGATTTCCTAGGTTAATGTTTACTTCTTACAAAATGAAATATTTTCCTTGCTACTTCATCTTATTACACTAACACAAAAGGTCCATGCCAAGAGAGTTCTGCCTTCCTACATTTTTTTAGAAGTCTCAATATGTTGGATACTTAAAAGTATATAATTCTTTTAAGTATTATTTTTGTGTTATATCTGGTTTCTTTGAAGAAAAACTTTAGAAAAGAAACATTTCTCACTGATGACCTCTTAGGACGTTGAACTGAACTTCATTTAGTGAACAATTCCTCAAAATATTTTTTATTTCTATGGAAAGACTGTTTTCCTTAACACTGTCTTTATTTTTAAGGAATCACTTCATTTTCCTTAAGGCTAAAAGGCGTTTTGTTTTGTTTTGTTTTTTCTTGTTTCTAAAAGGAGCATCCCTTGGAATTGTCATGTCTCTTAATGACAGTGTTGCCTAGTTCAATGGAACAATAGTTCCATTGTTAGTCTCATGCCTGCTCAGTACTGTGCTGGAAACCGAACACAAAGACAGATAATGGGAGCTTCTGCTATTACTCACAAAAAACAAGGAATAAATGTGAGGTAAAGCTGTCCATTTCGGTACATGAAAACATAATATTTCCAAGGAACTTAATTTTAATTCAATCTATTAGATATATACCTTTGTTTATAAAGATAAAGTCAACTCATAAGCTACAAACAAAATATATTTTATTATTTCCAATCATATATCAAATGTTATCAAAGTTCCTCTTATGAAGATATGAATGTCTATCTCCCCTTTTTTCATGGATAGTAGAGAAGAGCTTGTTAATTCCGCAGAAACAATAAATGTATTTAAGGCAATCTGTGGACAGTTAAGCATCATGCATGCTAACTGATGAGTGATTGAAACAAAAAATAAATTTGAAGTAGTTGATGACAGCACAAATGAGTTAGCTGAAATGACAAAGGTATTTCCAGACCTTGATTTATTTTCTTATATTATTAACTTTGTGCACATAGAGTGTTTGCAACTTATGTATCTTTACATTTCTATTCCTCCTATTTTTTAAAATTCCCTTTAACTATAATGCTCGTTTCATTTATGTTCATGAATTTTTCATTTTATTTCGAGCTCCAGGTGATTTGTCCAAAGGCAAAACTGTAACCATCATTTGTATAACACTTTCTATTTTCTAAAGTTATTATTTTTTAAAATTAATTTATATTCTGTCAGTGCTGTCTACTCCATTTATTTTATTTATTTATTTTTAAAGATTTTATTTATTTATTTGAGAGAGAGGCAGTGAGAGAGCATGAGCGAGGAGAAGGTCAGAGGGAGAAGCAGACTCCCCGTGGAGCTGGGAGCCTGATGCAGGACTCGATCCCGGGTCTCCGGGTTCATGACCTGAGCCGAAGGCAGTCGTCCAACCAACTGAGCCACCCAGGCATCCCTACTCCATTTATTTTAATCATGTTTTTGTCTTTTCCCATTGCATATATGTTTTACTCTAAAGCAAGGTTTTCAGAAACATTCTCAGCATAATTTTTACCCTTTTATGTTATTATTGCTATAATTTCAAACAATTTCTGCTTTCAAGATTGAAGCTGTGGAAGGATGTATGTGCAACCTCAGTGAACATTCAGTGACATATTTAGAGAAGAAAATTGAACCAAAATGCTAAGAAACATGTACAAATTTTCTAAACCCTCCCAGAGTTCACAAAAAAATTACTTCTCCCCCCAACTTTTGATAAAATGAAAAAATACTTAAAGCTGCATAAAAATTGCAAAAGCATCTCCACGATGCACAAAATTACAAATAATCTGAAGCCAATGACTAGAAATATTCATTTTTGACCAATTTTTCATGTTGAGCAATTTGTCATTATGATCAGTTTGTCAAATCAGCCAGTTTATTTTCAACCAATTCACCTGCAGTTTAATAAAATTGTTCTGTAGTCTCTTGTGTTACCACGGAAATTTAAAGGCCCCTTGGAGAGAAATTCTGTTCAAAGTAAATGTTCACAAAATCTTTCAAGGTAAGTACATTTTTCTTTGACCCTTAGTTTTTGTTCCTGTCAGGCCATTCAATAACTATGCATGCAATATATTCCAATTTGGTAAGTGCATTTAATTTTGACCAAATTTAATGTGAAGGTATGGCACACAAGGATCTTAAAGGTATCAACTTTTTAAGACTTTAAAAGTTGAATATCTCAAAGATATATCAAGGAGTAAAAACAAGTCACAAAAAATATTATTAGCATGGTTCTACATTCACACAAAATAAAACAAAAGTCTGCATTTTTATGACAACTCCCTGAACAAATGGGATTATGGTGAAAGGAATTATAGGTAGGAACTCTCATTTTTATTTGGTAGCTTTTTGTGTTATTTAGAATATTTATAAACATTTAGTACTTTGATAATTTAAAGATTACATGGTTTGGGTAACTAAGCAGCAATCTGGCTAATCATACGGAAAGGTCTTGGCATAAGTCTAGAGGAAGCATTAGAGTCTAGGGTAAGAACTGCAAAGTGGCAGATTCAGGCACAAGGTTGACATTCAGAGAACTGTGCATGACAGGATACAGACCCCATAGCAACACAATGAGTGTCCCTGACTTCCTAGAGACCAAGGGAGAATAGATTGGTGAGCTGAGTCGCTCCTGCTGCTGAGATAGAAAACCATAGGCTTCCTAGGTTCTTTCAAAGCAAAAACTGCACCAAAGCTAAGGAGAAAGAAAGAAAACGTTATTTAAGATTATTGCAGAGGCACCTGGGTGACTCAGTTGGTTAAGCCTCTGACTCTTGACTTTGGCTCAGGTCATGATCTCAGGTTCCTGAGACTGAGTCCCCACATCTGGCTCCATGCTGATCATGGAGTGTGCTTAAGATTCTCTCCCTCTCCCCCTCCAACTCCATGCTCTCTCTCTCTAAACAACAACAAAAAAAGAAAAGACTATTGCAAGGAGTGAGAGACTAAACTCAACTCTGCCAAAAGAAAAGTCGGGAGAGTGACTTAAGTGCTGAAGGGTGCTAGTGGGAAAGTACTGGAGAATGTTGGGGGTAAATTCATCAATAACATGTGTCAAGCACATTGAATTATTCCTCAATTTTTTCTCTGTGATTAAGCCACCCGTTTACTAATTGGTGTCCACTGAGCTTAGGCTCCTACACTCCAACAAAGAGATAGAGATCTATCTTCCTTAATGACTGTATTTCACATTTATAGCCCCTAGGTTTCTGAGAAAGAAAGTCCTGGTTGAAATATGACAAGAAGGGGTGCCTGGGTGGCTCAGTGGGTTAGGCCGCTGCCTTCAGCTCAGGTCGTGATCTCAGGGTCCTGGGATCGAGCCCCACATCGGGCTCTCTGCTCAGCAGGGAGCCTGCTTCCTCCTCTCTCTCTCTCTTCCTGCCTCTCCATCTACTATAATCTCTCTCTGTCAAATAAATAAATAAAATCTTAAAAAAAAAAGAAATATGACAAGAAGCTTTTAAAAGAGGGCACAGAAAGGATTTACAATTATAAGTTTTCTAAGGAAATCCTTTAAGAAAAAGGAGATTCGGGGTTTCTGGTTAAGAAGAAGTTCAGTCACTAAGAAGAATATTGAGGCCATCTTGGTCATTTCTTTAAATTTATATCCCATAAGGTCAGGGTTTCTTTGCCTTTTACCACCTAAGGGATCCTGATAAAAATGCTACGATAACCAGATATGAGCTAAAATGAGTTCATAAATAAAAAATAACATTTTATATAAGGGAGTCTAGTAGTCAGAGAGACAAGGTGAGGTATACACAACAATCAAAGATACAGAATTGCTTGAAGTTGTACAAATATCTAAAACTAGTTGTACAAATATCTAAAAACTACATAATAAAGCACTTAAGAAGATTCAACGCATTACACAAAAAATAAGACACACTCAGAAACCAAGTTTATTTTTAGCAAACTAAAAGAATCCAGAAATGATTTAAGGGAAGTATGTTACCTTTAACTCTTGCTTTATTGTCTGAAAGGTTAAGTTTGAAAAGTATCTTACAGTACAAATACATATAGAGATAGAAATTGTATGAGGAAGAAAAGAAACAGGAGACATAACATAATAGGTCAAAATGGGGGGATGGTAATATGGAAGAGTAGCAATAATTAAATAATAACAGTAAATTACTACAGAAAAAAAAAAAAAAAACGAGAGTTTGAAAACCAGAAAGACTCAGCTATTTTTCAGGTGGATGATGAAAAATTACATATTTACCTCTTAGAACGATAAAATTCTGAATCTAAAGGGTAAAAAAATTTTTCAAAACTCTGACAGAAAGAACAAGATAACTACAAAGGAAGAAAACAAAAGAAAGCAGATACCATACATGAATACTATTCACCATACTAAAATTTAGAATATTATGTGTGCTTGCCAGGGAATAAGAAAGCTATGAAAAGCATCTGGAAGAAAATGCTATCCATCAAATATTTAATATATGAAATGATGTTCAATTTCAGAAATGATCAAAAAACAGAGTAAAAGTTAAGATCATGAAGGAAATGAAGCCATGGAACCAAAAAGCGATTGTATTAAGAATAATCAGTACACTGATTTTTTTCAGAAGTCTTCAGAAAATGAGAGGGAGTAACCTAAAGGTCTGTAGATGATTACGACAAGAAAAGGTTAGCAGACAGTATAAGGTTCATAGAGGGGCGTTTAAGGAGGAGAAAGTGAAAATTGCATAGAAAGAAGATTGAGAGACAATTTCTTTTTTTTTTTAATTTTTTTTAAAATTTATTTGTCAGAGAGAGAGGGAGAGAGAGCGAGCACAGGCAGACAGAGTGAGAAGCAGGCTCCCTGCCGAGCAAGGAGCCCGATGTGGGACTCGATCCCAAGATGCTAGGATCATGACCTGAGCAGAAGGCAGCTGCTCAACCAACTGAGCCACCCAGGCGTCCCGAGAGACAATTTCTAAGTCTCTTTGCATTCCAGGCTGCCTGTCTCACAAGCAGACTGCCTTTGCTCTGACCTTTCTTTCCAAGGATGTTTGTACAGCAAACAGCTCTGGAAGATTGAGTTAACAAAGGGCAGATTTGTTTACTGGCCATTGCAATAAAAATAGTGTCTCTCTCTAACAAAAATCAGTCAGTCTTATCACCCCTTTTGAAAGATCTGTATTCCCCAAGCTTAGGGTTCCTCTCCTGTAATGCATCCCCATGTGTGTCATCACCTGACCCTCCCTGTATCACCCTGCAGGAACTGGGTTTCGGGGAACTGGGACAAGAAACAGGTTGATAGTCTGGCCACTGCTATTATTGTAATAAACGTTCTTTGTCTTTTGGACGGAAGGAAAGGAAAAAGAGAGAGAGAGAGGGAGGAAAGGGAAAATAAATGGAAGGAAGGAAGGAAGGAAGGGAGGGAGGAAGGAAGGAAAAAAAAGAAAGAAACTGGGACGCCTGGGTGGCTCAGTTGGTTAAGCGGCTGCCTTCGGCTCAGGTCATGATCCCAGCGTCCTGGGATCAAGTCCCACATCAGGCTCCTTGCTCGGCAGGGAGCCTGCTTCTCCCTCTGCCTCTGCCTGCCATTCTGTCTGCCTGTGCTCGCTTGCTCTCTCGCTCTCTAATAAATAAATAAAATCTTTTAATAAAAAAATAATAAAATAATTTAAAAAAAGAAAGAAACTGATCCAAATAAAAGAAATTAAACTGACTTGGAGACAATGAAAGAACAAAAAATAATGACATATAACAAAAATATATATAACCAAAGTCAGAGTATGTGTGTCTCTATGTATCGTCATACTTTAATGGGTTGATAACCTGCTGGGAACACAAAATATGAAACCTGGAACAAAACAGGACATGCTATGATGGAATCCTCATCAGTATTCTAGATCTCCTAAAACCTAAGAGTTGGCACAGGGGATATGGAAGTAAGTGCTAAATCCTCCCTCAGTAGAGAAGGAAGAAGAAGAAAAAAAAATGATTATATTTTGAAGGTCTCAGCTGTGGGATGGGTTCTGGCACTGTGGAGAGGAAACAGTGCTTCTCAGTGGGGAAAAAGTGTTGGCATTTTGTTTCTGAATAATAGTCATATATACTCCCCCCCCCCCACAAAAAAAAAAGAAAAAAAACTAGGGAAGGAGATGTAACTAGGAATATAAGGGAGAGGCACAGAACAGCCTCCACATACTAGGGTAGGCTGTGGCAGGGGTAAGGAATTACTAGCATCTCCATTAAATAAGCAAAAAGAAGAAGGAGGAGGAAGAGGAAATATCCTGTTTTGTACATGAAGGCTTCTGGAGGGCACTGGAAACCAAGAGATAACCTTAACTGTTTTGGACCAAAAAAAAAAAAAAAAAAAAACCAAACAAACAAAGAAAAAACAGGGGCCAACAGGTGAGCCATTCTCAGCTAGCTGACAGGGCAATAGGCTTCTCTGTAGAATGGCAGTGTAGAGATGCACAGCTATAGCGGTAAAAGGGGCTTCAAAAAATCAGAAAAGCATGACAAAGAGGGGCTCAAGTAATTACTTCTGAGTATATGGGAAAGATATCTCATCCAAAGTTAAAGCTTCTACACTTTTCTAGCTTGGAACAAAGAAGGCTGGAAGCCAGCCATGCCACTCTTCCATCTTGGTTTCAAACATTCATATGAGACCTTGAGACCTCTGAAGCCCCCAGGGTTGGGGGCTGAGTGAGAAGTGGTAAAAGGGGCAGGACAATGTCTTTTTGGATTACTCTTCTGGTGGGTCTTGTGGCTTCATATAATATGCACATTCCAACATGCTTATCTTCCTGGGCTCTTTAATCCTTTCCCCACCATATTCTATGATAATTCAGGCATTTCAGCCTCACTCAGTGCGGACCACTGCTCTCTCTACATTTCTCCAAGCTACCACATCCATGAGTTTGCCTACTCCTACTGAGTCCTTGCCAGAGAGCTAATGTCCCAAAAGAGCTTATGCAAGTAAATTAATTCTTGTTCATCCAATCCTATGCCAATGCCAAGTCCTCCACTAAAACAAGGAACTTCAGAAGTCACTTAGTGCCTTTTAGTGGCCACCCCCAAAATTCCAGACACTAGGGAATTCCCAACAGCAAGAAGCTGTGCAATGTTATATTTGAATGCTATATTTATATGGGGGAATCACCAAAGCCAGGGGACCAAACAGAAGTTATCATAAGGTATCAGGGGATCTGTAAGTCATTAAGAGCATGAGTGGTGCTTGTTTAACAAACAGCAATGGCTCACCTTTCTGGAGCCATTGACTTGAGATAACTGTCTCTGTCTCAGAGCAGACTGAGTGGTGCACTGGCTGCAATGTCTCCAGTCAGAGGCAGTGAGAACAGTCTAACCAAGAGCCTGGTAGTAATGAGCCATAACCAAGATGCATAAATGGCTTTGTGTGAACAGGGGACCCCTGACAACAACTTGTGAAAATATCAGTTCCCCCTCTACTAGCATACTATTCACAAGAGGAGAAAGAGGAGCCAGGACCCCAGGAGGCTGGAAAGACAGATGTGACAGGAGTTAAACTTTAAATTCATTGAATAAATTGTCCCAAAGGCACTCATTTAGACTGAGAAAAAAACATTCTAAACTAGAATTTAATGACATATTTAATCCGTATTATTGTTTATCCTCCATTAGGGAAATGGGGGTTTGTGTGCAAGATGATATCCTTGTTGAAAATAAAGTTTGGATCTCTGTTACTTTCATGTCTATTCATATTCTTATTTCCCTAAATAGCTTTTCATAAAGTATTCTGTGTTAATTTCTAAGAGGAGGCTGCTATGTAAGAAAAATGAACCTATCATACTTAAGTCTCCAATATATATCCCAGCCTTCTTTCATGGGTAAAAACATATAGCTTGGGGAATTGACACCAGATCTAGGAATGATCTCTAATCAGTAAAGCCAGTCATGTTACCCATTTCCCTTGCCAGTAATTGGTTAAGGAACTTAGACTGATCATTGTAAGGTTTTCCCCCAGCAATAGGCAAATGATTTATGCTAAGTTAGAACACAGGGAAAAAATATTCTGTGCATACAGAAAAGGAAACTTGTACACAAGAAAGTAAGCAGTTCTCTTCATTATAGTAGCCATATTATAGGCACAGGGAAAGAAATCAGTGTGGTACAATGTAAACTAGAGAGATGGATGAATCTGAATCCTTAGTGATGCAATTGGGCTACAGAATCTAACAAACCTGAGGCCCAAACAATCTTTAAACTTTCACGATTTCCTTATTGTTTTAAGCCAGTTTGTGGCAGGAACTTTGTTATTTGGATCCAGAAGCAACCCAGTTGTTACACACCAACATGGAAAGCCAATTTATTATCTCCATGCAACTGGCAGTCCTTCTGAGTTCAGTGTTATCTCAAACACTTGTATTGCCCTTTAGTCAGTACCAAAGCTTTCAGACGAGATCGGGCGCGTTCAGGGTGGTATGGCTGTAGACAGTACCAAAGCTTTCATTGGAGTTAACCGGGCCTACTCCTAAAATAGATACAGCAATAACCACAGTAGTAGTCGGCTTGCCTCTTTGGTCAGAGAGGCCACATTGTGTACTTCCTGCTGGAAAGATCAGTGAATTGTTCTCCATATTGAATTCATTTGTATGAAAGAAAAAATGTATTTCTTAAATTGAAATTTGGAGTATTTTCCAGGTAAGAAGAGTATTCTCTACTTGCTAACAATAATCTCCAAATGCTAGGAGAACAAATTTTTTAAAAGAAAAGGATTATCACAGAATGACATGGCTCCTGTAATTTTCATTCACCCTACTTGCTAAAAGCTGCAACAAAAGTACTACCTCTGCAAACACACCTGTGTGGAACTCTTTTCTAATATCTAAAACTGGGCAGAAATCACTCAGCAAGGCATTCCACAAAGAATTTTAGAAAAAAAAATGTATGGAAATCCAATAGACCAAATTATTTTGAAGAGAGAGAGGAAGGACCCAGAGGGTTTTGCTTGTTTGTTTCACTGCATTAGTAGAGGAATTAATTATATACATGTTTCCTGAAATGCTCTTTTATCTTAAAGCAGTCTCTTTTTTGATCATTAGAATAGGGTATTTTAAATATATAACTGAGAAAAATGTAGGAAACTGCTGCTAATGTTTTGTTTACCACATTTTGTAGCTAATTTATTGCAACATGTCTAAAATGACATATCAGGTAGGAAATTCAATATGACAGAGATTATAAAGGAGCCCACTACTGAGTTCCCCAAACTCTAGATGCAGAACCACTATTAAAGCCCAAGGAGGCTTGTATTCAGATAAGTCCACTGATGCTAGACTATTTTAAAAATGCTTTCATTTATAATATTTGCCTTTAAACTGTGACCTGAATCTCTGCGAGCTCCTTTTGCCTCTTAAATGTTTCATTCAGGACTTACTCCACAAGATCTTTAGAGGTAGTCAATTTTTCTTAAAGTTATTTAGGTATTGAAAATAGCATTAAAATGATTCATGTCTAAGAAGATGAAAACCATATAAAAAATAAAATATACACTCCATGTTCAGTTGAAAAACATATAGCATGTACACATGATACGAACAAGACACTTCATATTCCCTAATGTGACATCACTCTTAACATAAGTTTTTCATTTATTTTAACTTATAAAATAAATGACTTGTTCTAAATGGATCTCTGAACAGTTCCTGAGAGCTATAAGATTATATTATTCTAGGAACATATCAATAAAATATAGAAAGCATATTAACAGGGAGTAAAAAAAGTGATCAAACCTAAGTAACATCACTGAGAGAATTTGGAGCCCTTTAGGGTGAAGTATTGGTTCTCCTGTCATGTTCCCATCAATAGAATCCACTCTGGAGAACAGTGTGGAGATTCCTCAAGAAGTTAAAAATAGAGCTTCCCTATGACCCTGCAATTGCACTACTGGGTATTTACCCCAAAGATACAGATGTGGTGAAAAGAAGGGCCATCTGTACCCCAATGTTTATAGCAGCAATGGCCACGGTCGCCAAACTGTGGAAAGAACCAAGATGCCCTTCCACGGACG
>PISX010005170.1:0-49133 GCA_004024625.1 Mellivora capensis | reverse complement strand
AATACACTATGGAGTATTATGTCTCCATCAGAAGGGATGAATACCCAACTTTTGTAGCAACATGGACGGGACTGGAAGAGATTATGCTGAGTGAAATAAGTCAAGCAGAGAGAGTCAAGTATCATATGGTTTCACTTATTTGCGGAGCATAACAAATAACACGGAGGACATGGGGAGATGGAGAGGAGAAGGGAGTTGAGGGAAACTGGGGGGGAGATGAACCATGAGAGACTATGGACTCTGAAAAACCACCTGAGGATTTTGAAGGGGCGGGGGGTGGGAGGTTGGGGGAGCCTGGTGGTGGGTATTATGGAGGGCACGCATTGCATGGAGCACTGGGTGTGTTGTAAAACTATGAATTCTGTTACGCTGAAAAGAAATGAAATTTAAAAAAAAAACTAAAAAAAAAGAATCTATATCCTAGTTTTAATCTATATCTTGAATGAATATTTTTAGATATCTCCCATTATCTTCTTTTTAAAAAGAAATCTATAATACCATAGCCTATTGTCCTATATTATATCTCAAAGTGAGTTTTCTTGGCTATCAAAGACTCTGACATTTTTCCTTTGACTGACTATTTCTAACAACTCAAAAATAAATTCTAGTTTAAATTAATGATTTTAATTAGCAAAGAATCTCAGAACCTTGCTTAATTTGGGCAAGCCACTTTCTGAATCTGAACCTCAATTCTTCATCAATTAACTGAGGGAGTGAGGATGTTGAATAAGGTTGCTTCCATAGTCCCCACCAAGGCTGAAACTTGATTCTAAAGACCAATTAAGAAATACTTATGACACTGTGTTTTCTGGTGAAGTCTGGAGCTTCAGGGAAAAATGGAAGAGTTCCTTACAAATTACTACAATTAACTGTCAGAGAAAACCTCAGAAATTAATTCTTTTTTACAAATAAAAATCTTAATATTTTTAAAAAGTAGCTAATTTCCAATATAACAGAGTTTTACTTGTATTGCCTGAATAATTTAAAATTATAAAAACCTACTAAAAATAGCTATCATAATTCATTTGAAAATAAAATTCTTAAAAATTACTCAGTAAAAGTGATATTCCCTAAATACCCAGGGTTCCATTTTTTGAGAATTCATACTTTAGTAAAAACTAATTATGAACTCCTGTTTATGAGAAACATGGCTTTTTGTCACATAACAGTATAAAAATGTGAAATTCACATACACCAGGCATATTCCATAGAGGCACTTGCTATATGTTCTCTTATTAAAATGTTGTATAACAGTAGAAAGATCCACAAAGCATTTAATGATGTTCTAAATATTTTTCTTAAAGTTTCACTTATAATTATCCCATTTGAGTGGTAATGGAAGGAGAGCAGATAGCCCGATAGAAATATCTTCCAGAATATGATATATGATGTCCTCCAGAATATGACTTATGATGTCCTCATCTTGAAAAATAAGTTATGGCCACACTTTGTGCATTATTAGCTATAGAATATAGTGTTTTAAAGTAAATGAGTCAGAGATAAGTTATACTGATAAATGTGACTTGACTGCAGAACATCTTAATTCCTTTTTATTGCTAAGTTTCCTGTCCAGAGATAAGATAAGGCAGCTGAGTCTATGGTAATTAAACCTATATTTCTCTGAATAGATCTTAAGAGTAAGTTGGATCTTAGAGGTAAAGACTCATAAAAGTTAAGCGCCTTTTGAGTAAACTTTGGGAGAAAACACAATCAGGAATAGGTCCTGCTCTAATGGTGGGGGACACAGTGCTGTGATGCACATGCCTATTTGTTGAGATAATACATTCTTTCAGAACCAACAAAATAGTTATGACTGCCACCATAAAGCAAGCAAAGTATTTGAAAGTCACATTTCAAGAAGAGACATCAGAATCATATTCACTTAGAAAAATATGTGTACCAAGAGAAAACAATGTACCCTATCTTGAAAAAACTGGTAGAATAGGGTTTTGTTATAAATATCATTTGCCTCCTATATATCTTGTTTGGTGTTCTCTGAGCTTCTTGGATCTGTGTGCTTATAACTTTCATCAATTTGGGGAAGTTCTCAGCCTTCAAATATTTCTTCTGCTTTGTTCTCTTTTTTCTCCTGGTATTCCAATTATGTGTATATTCCAACTTCTAACATTGTTCCACAATTTTTGTGTATGCTGTTCAGCTTGTTTTTATTATTATTTTTTTCTCTTTGTGTTTCAGTTTGGTTAAGTTTCTATTGACCTATTTTAAAGTTTACTTTTTCCCCAGCTGTGTGGAATCTCCTGATAAACCTGTCAAAAGCATTCATTTACATTACAATGTTTTTTAATTCTAGTATTTCTTTTTGGTTCTTTCTTATAGTTTCCATTTTTCTGCTGACATTACCTACCTGGTCTTGCACATTACCTGATTTTTCCATCAGAGTTCTTTACATATTAATCACAGCTTTTTAAAATTTCTTGTCTGATAATCCAAACACCTGTGTCATACCTGATCCATAGCTAATCTCACCAGAATTAGACTCAGAAGAGAGCTGGTGTTCAGCACAGACTACTATTGCCAATCCTATCTCAGTGAAAATGAAAGACTCTGTCTGATTTGATTTTTTTCTTTTCCTCAAAAGATTATAGCCATATATTTTTGATATAGTTTATTTTTTTGTCACACGTTACATACGTTTTGCTGTTATAGCATTTTAAAATGAAAATTGTTTGTTTCTGACACTATAGCTTAGATGAGCCTTTTATACATATTAACTATATATAGGACATGTCTAAATTATATTTAAATTATTCATTACTATGGAAAATCAAAATCCTTTAACTATTTAACTGGAATTTGCAAGATCCATGAAACTGATCTTGTAACTCAAAATTGCTACAAAATCTAAAAGCAACAGCTAAATATATTTATTTAAAAATGTGTTGTTTCGGGGCATCTGGGTGGCTCAGTCAGTTAAGCCTCTACCTTCAGTCCAGGTTATGATCCCAGGGTCCTGGAATGGAGCCCTGCAGCAGGCTCCCTACTCAGCAGGAAGCCTGCTTCTCCCTCCCCCTCTGCCTGCTGTTCCCCCTGCTTGTGCTCTCACTCTCACTCCCACTCTCTATCAAATAAATAAGTAAAATCTTTAAAAATTTAAGTAAATTAATTAAATATGTTGTTTCTATTTTAATTTTCATTTTAAAATGCATTCAAAATTCAAAATTCAAAATTTTTAAATTGGATCATCAGTTTATACCACACAAGCTAAATCCATTAAGCAAGTATTTATACTTAGATAGAAAACCCCACTCTTAACCCAAACTATAAAACAGAGGATTGTTTATAAACAATTATTGGCTTAGTAACAATAAGTGATGTCTGCAGCATCCAATGCCTGAATCCAAAGAAAACACTTTTAATCTTTTAAATCATATGCAAAATTTTAGTCTAATAAATAACCTACTTGAGTAAAACTTTTTACATTTATAATAACATTGAGAAGAATTGAGATGCTACTCACCAGTGTTTTAAACTTGCTCTGAAAAAAAAATTAACATGTATCCTATTCTTGTCCAGTTCTTGGCTTGTTCAAAGCTAGCAGTAAGCATCAGTTGGCCCCTTCACAAATAATCTTTCAAATCCCTACCACCTGTCCACTAGAAAGTGAATTCATACCATTAACAGATTAATCATCAGCTACTAAATAGATGGAAACAATTTTTAGTTACTGTCAATTTGATTAGATTTGTAACATCAACCTAACTGTGGAAACGCTCTGTCTTATTTATTCTTCATATGGATCAATTTAGTCCTTTTTCTGGTAAAAGATACATAGTTCTGGTAATTTTCATTTTGTTTTAACAAGCTTTTCATGGTCCATTAAGTTTTTCATTGATCCAAATGTATATTCCTTCCCATAAAACTAAAATCTTTGAGTAGTAATCTAAAATATGGTTGTATTAAGAGAATTTTCTGCAAGAAAGTACTTTTTCTCTAACTGCTTAGTGTACAATATGCCTAGCTTAATCATTTAGAGTCATTTCATACAACATAGTAAAATAAGAATCTCTGTTATCTCTGCTTTTCAATTCTGTCATAAAAATGCTGCAATGGAGACTTTTGTTTATAACACTCAGATCACAACTATTAAGACAGTATTCTAAGCTGAACCTAAATACATAATGGGGGGGGAACTATTAGAATTTATCCAATTACAGTTAATCCTCATTATTTGCAAATTCTGTATTTGTGAATTGTGAATTCATCTATTTGCTAAAATGTATTTGTAACCCCCAAATCAGTACTCAAAGTGCTTTTAGGTCATTCATGACCATGCACAGAGCAATGAAAATTTTGAGTCACCAGCTGTAGGCATTCCTAGCTGAGGTTAAACAAAGCAATGCTCTACCTAGTTGTTTCAGTGCTCATATTATAAACAAATTTTGTTTTGTTTTGTTTTGCCTTTAGGGCCATGCTTTTTCTTATTTTGAGGGGTTTGTTGATGATGTTGCTATTTAAAATGGTCCCCAAGGGGCACCTGGGTGGCTCAGTGGGTTAAAGCCTCTGCCATCTGCTCAGGTCATAATCTCAGGGTCCTGGGATCGAGCCCTGCATCGGGTTCTCTGCTCAGCAGGGAGCCTGCATCCCCCTCTCTCTCTGCCTGCCTCTCTGCCTACTTGTGATCTCTGTCTGTCAAATAAATAAATTAAATCCTTTAAAAAAATAAAATAAATAAAATGGTCCCCAAGTGTAATTCTTAGGTGCTGTCTAGTTTTCCAAGTTCAGTAAGACTATGATGTGTCTTATAGACAAAATGCGTTCAAGAAGCTTTATTCAAGGCGTACATTATAGTGTTGTTGACTGCAAGTGCACTGTTAAAGAATTAATAAAAATTTTGTGATCAGAGGCTTACAGGAACCTAACTATTTCTGCTAGGAACCATGATTCAATATCCATTAATTCAGTGTTCACAGTGGTTTTATGAAGGTTACCTAGCTCAAATAATGAGAATCTACTGTAACTGTTTTCACATAACTAGCATCATCCCCAAGTATACCATCACCTTTTTAACGTCAGGGACTATAGTAGTGTCAATGCATGCTAAGTGGAGCAGGTGCTAATTCAAATAGGCAAACTATTCATGACATAGGTTATATGTATCATGGGCAACTCTGCATTTTTCTTGGGTTATCATTTATTTGACAGGGACTATTTATTTACAGAAAACATTACACCAGAATTTATCTTCTTCAAAGTTCTCTATAATAAATATTTTTACAAAGTTCATTGTGAATCTATTTGCAAAGAGTTCAGCTCTTTAGCAATATTATTTCCTTGTCTATATACTCTTTTGCACAATAACTTTTCTAGAAACACTGATATAAACTCTGAACGCTGCACCAGGACAGAGAAAGCCTTGAAGCACAGACAGAAAAGATGCTGAGGGAATTGCCTTGAAGCACAGACAGAAAAGATGCTGAGGGAATTACTATGACCAACATCTACAAAAGTCATGTTCTTAACAACCACTTAGGTCAGAGAAAAAAATAAAATCTGTTATGACCTTACCATATGAAGGAAAGAACACCACTTCCTCCCACTTTCAATGAAACTTCAAGTTTCTTTGATTCAGAACGTGCAGTCCTTTCAGACACATGTGAAGAATTTTTGTCTTGATTTTTTAACTGCTGAAGCAAAAGCTACATTTCAGATTCTCAGAATTTTGCAAACATGATATCATTTTAGCACAGTAAACTTTGTCAAACATTTTTAATATATTAGTAAATTAACAGTTTTTGTTTTCAGTCCAAGAAAAAAATAGTATTAATCTTAGGTACATTTGAAATAATAGCAAAACTCCTAAGGTTTCAGACAATTTCTTCCAGCATACAAATCCCCCCTGCTGCCCAAAGCTAAAGACCATTTCTTAACAACCTTGAAATATTCTACCATAAATATTTATTGATACTTTAAGAGCAGTCCTATTGTACCATTGGTAGATTTTAAACAAGTCTGCAAATGCGCTTTTACTTGAGCTCAGCTGGGAGTCTTAAGAGATATAATCAATGGAACTATACTATAATTGAATCACAAAGAATGAAAGAAATAAACTGAATAACAAAATTTGATCAGAAAGAGCTCTTTCTCAGGGAGAACTTTTTAGTGTATGTTGGAAAATTAAGCTTCTGGAAAGTCTTGATTATTTTTTAATCACATTAACAATCTGGAAGCCCTATGTCTAAATGCAGAGAATGCCTTTGGCTTCCCCAGGAAAAGATTATATTGATTTCTGCATCAGGTCCTGAACAGATGGATGAGGGTCATAGTACATTATGCCAGAAATCAATGCCATTTGACTCTATCACTCTCCAAGCAATAAATACTCTGTTGTAACCGAGGCTGTTATTTTAGTGTCTTTTATAAATTCTAAACACAATGCCAACCTATTAGATAATCTATGTTCTATGCCCAAAATAAAGTAATTGAAAGAGTAATTACAATTTAAAGAAAGGGGGGCAGGCTGCCAGCATCAATATAGAAATTATAAAAATTCTTTGTTCCTACCAGAAATTCTAATTCAAAATTGCTATCATAAAAGCTCATAAGAAAATCTCTGGACAATGACATCAGGAAATGTTCCAGACAAAATCTTATGTAATGTGCAATCCATCTGGTGCTTGCCTGAAAGCAAGCTTCAGAGAAAACCAGAATAGAGTCCAGCTGCTTTCTCAAGTGGCACCCAAAGGATCTTCTACATCCTCTACTGTTACATCTATGCTGGAGTAAATCTTTTACTCAGGCATGATTTCTGTTAGCAAAAGTCATAGGTCTTTTATTTATGGTACTTAAACTTATTTTCCCATATGAGATTGGTAGATTTTAGCCTCTATTCTTGCAGAACTTAATAATCGCTGTCCTTGTTAATAACCATGCTTAGGAAAGCAGTATTCTCTTAGCAAAGAGAGTTCCTCCAGGCATTTTTGTTTTATTTTTTTTGAAAACTTTAATTTTGTTTTGTGCGTCTTTTGAGATAATGGAATTCATGATGGAGAGCTAGTTGGGACTTTTTATTTCCCCTCTCTTGTTCCCTCATCTTTGAAATAAAGGAAAATTGGCATGCCTGGGTCTTGGCATCTATTTTGTTTCCTTTTAATACCTCTTAAATTCCGGAAAATGCATCACATGCCAAAAAACAAACTAGGACATAAAATACTTTGAATGACATATAGATAGAAAGGGACTGGAGGAATTATTCTTAACCACACTTCATATATTTTACTTCATATTGTTACAGGATTTTGGGCCCCTTAGTGCCCGTGGTTCTTGGTCATGCCACTTCTAAGAATGAAGAGGTAGACCAGGTGAAGAGTGGTGGGCAGCAGAGCAAAATTTACTGAGCAAGAGTGTAAAGCTCCTGGAGAGGGAGGGGGGCCTGTGTGGGACATTTTGCAGAAGCCATTTCTGCAAGGGCTGCAGAGCAGAATGTTAGTGTGCTCCTGTCTAAGCTGCAGAACAGGATGTCAGTGCTCTTTTATCTTAGCTGTCCTGACTCCATATTCTCTTGTTAGGAGACTCTCGCCCTGATTACCTTATTGTCCAACTAACTCCTAACAATGTAATTATGAGTTTTAACATCTAGGTACCTAAGAAGCTTAGATCTAAAAGCCTGTTCAAATAACCATACAGCTCAAAGTGGAAACAAATAAACACACTCACTATATGAGCTTCTGCCAATCGCTGATTTGCAAACATGGAATGAATATAAATTATTTAAACTGTGCTTACTATGAAAAATATGCTTTGGTTTATAATAAAAGTGGTAGCTAACATATATAGGGCACTTACAGAGCAGGCATTTTCTAAGTACTTTACATAAATAATGTCAAAGTAATTATTCAAGTTAGTACCATAATTACCCCTGGCTTCCAGATGTTACATTTGGGATACAAAGAGGTGAGGTAATTTGTTAAATTTACTATAACCAATATGTGATTAGAAATGGGATCCATTTTTTGGACATAGGTGTTTTGAAAAGTGAGCAGCTAAATAGATTTAAATTCCACCCTTCAGGTTTAAAATTTCAATCTCAAAAATGATTCAAATACTTTTATGAATAAGTTCATAAATTAGAGATAATTTTTTGTAATTCCCCTCAGATGATGAAATCCCTTGAATAATTTCTTCCAATCCTTTGAATTTTTATAAATTCCAATGTTATTTATTTTGGTGAGGTTCATCTTTCTCAATTCCTATTCGGCATATCTTCTCTTACTTTTCCAGACTTCTACGGAAGAATCCCATTTCTGTTTGACACTACTTGATCTTCAGTTTTCTTCCCTGAGATGTGTTCCGTAGAGCACTTCAGCCTCTCCTTTGTAGCTCTTGAAATCACCAGACAACTGGGATGATAGATGGCACTTATGCACCCAAGAAGAAAATGTCAAGCTACTCCTTCATTGTCAAAACTGTCAGAAATTGTTGAAGTTGAATCTAGAAGCTCAGCTTACAGTGAATGCACTCGTTAAAATATTCCTTTGCCACTCCTGGTCTCAAGACCACAGTCTGGGCTTGCCGTTCTGTGCTGTGCCCCACCAGTGTCCTCGGCAGTAATGGGAGTCACAGCCACAGAGGGGTTGAACGTGCAGTGTTATGAGTACAAAGGGACTGGGGAAGGGTTATATACCATCTCTCTAAAAGGAATGAACAAGCTGAAATAGCAATACATAATAATCCTATTAGAAGGAAGAGAGTGCCTATAGGAATTTCACTCGATATACGGTTTGGCAAAAAAGAATAAAAATTCATACTTGCATTAGTCATTCTCCCTTCATAAGCACAGTGCCATTGTGCATTGAACAGTCACATTTTTCTACCCTGGTTTTTGTACTGGTGGGAACATTTTCATTCTGTTACTCTTTGTTATCATACAATGGTAAAATAGGCACTATCTATGAAGAAACAGTGACAATGGCATATTTGATAGAAATGCAGTGACTCAGAAAGTCTTGAATTTATTTTCCAATAGAGACAAAATTATTACTCAGGAAGCAATAGTAACAGCAGGATTTGTATGGGTAGTTGTTGTTTTAAAAGTTGGTCTATGGACCAAAACATTCCATGAAACAGATTTGCATTTAGTTTTTGTCAGTTTTTTTCTTTGACTTAGGAAAATATGTGATCAGATATGTCAGGGAGAGATTGTTACGTTCCATCCCGATAGAGATGTGGCTTCAACATGTTGTGTGCATGGGAATAAGTGTTCATAGTATTACTAAAAGAAAGAAGTTGAATTCCTGACATGAAATGGGTATGCTACATGAAATGGGTATGCTACATGAAATGGGTAAGTTTGATTAGCTTATAATAAGACATAATACTGTGTTTCTCCAGAATTTCTGAAGGACACACTTTGATATTTTTCCTGATCTGTTCACGATTTCCTAACATATTTTCATTCAGCATTTCTTCCCCCCAAATCCAAATATTTTTAAGAATTATGTGTTTATAAATAATCTTTTAACTTAAAATCTGCTGCTAGTTGTAAAATTAAATGTGCAGGATATAATTATTAACCTGCATTTATTTTTTTTCTGTAAAAATTTGGATGACTAAGAGGAAACAATAAATGGATTTAGTGCTTATAATTTTAATAAGGTATATGAAGTTATATAACTGGTCTGTTTAGTATCTACATTTATAATAAAATGTCAACACTTAAGAAGGAATTGATCTTTATGAAAGTATTACTGTGTCGTGTGTGTTTTGCTGTTATAGTCTGTTCCTACTCTACCTCACTGTTAATCTCAAATGCATCCTTCAAAACCAAGCTTGACTCAACTTCTAGCTTCCTGAAGGACTCATCACCTGACATGAAGACAATCACTTTATTCTCAGATCTTCACTTTATTAATAAATTGCCTCAAGTTCTAGATTTGTGGCTTTATAACATTTGCACATTACTTCAAGAATACATGTTAATATAGTCATGAAGAACAAAAAACAGGACTTAAAATTTTATTGTATTTGCCCCATAGTAACACACACTGTGCTTCTGGAAGTTGGAGCTCAGTAAATGCTTTTTAAATGACCAAAATATATTGTCTGCCCATAACATGCTGGTTGGGATGTCTCTGAATCAATTCACATCCCCCAAGAAATCAGAAACTCATCAATGCAAGAGACTCATTAATAAATATAACATTTCTGCAGAGAAAAACAACACAGTGATTAAAATCTGAAATTCTGCCCCAAAGCTGAATAGCCTCTTCTTACTATTAAGATATGTATAATCACAACAAAAATTAGTTTGGCCCTCAAGGTTGTGCTCTCCCTACGGCCCAGAATTCCTTTTACAATGCATGCACGTGCCTTCTGGGTGCCATGGTGCAGCAAAACACTGAATCAATTATTTCACTTGTCTGATTTGGTCACAGTCGTGGGACTATGGACTAAGTTTGCTTCTGTTTTCTTTCTGAACAAAAATTATCCCTTTGACCAGAAAAAGCAGATATTACATTTATTTTTCTACACTATTTCTAATTATTGGTAGTACTAAGAGATAAATTAGCAAATCTGGAAGGAATGTCATTAAATCGAATCTAAATGGAGTTAAAATTCATCTTCTTCTCATTATATTTTATAGTTAGTGATTTCTTTCTTCTCTTTAATAATTTCCTCAAATTCAAAAACATGTTATCTTTTGGTCCTTACTATTATTTCTTATAATAATTGTGATAATAGGTATATTTTTTCCAAATTAGGAAGAGATATAATTCACACACCAAATGTGAGAAAGAAGTTGAAAAAAATTTAAGTAATTTGGGCAATAATTAAAAATACCTACTTGGAGCTCAGATTCTAGTTTGGTTATATAAAGCATGGCAGGCCATTTGTCCCATGTAAGAAGTAGGAGGCATATTAAAACAAAGAAAAAAATTTAAGGCATCTGAGAACTTTGTATGCAAAACAATCTAAACTAATTGGTATTCTGAAAATTAGCAAAAATTGGCTACGGCTTACCTCCAGGAGTTATGTCTAAGTATATCGGGAAATTGTGCCTGCCATAGGTCAAGAACTCTTGAGAGGTTAAGAAGAACCAATTGGGAACTTTACTGGCCACCTAGTCTGATGTGGTGGATTGGTACCTAGAGGATATCCAAACTTAGAGCTTATTCCTCCTGATCACAGATTGATCTGCCATAGGCTTTAGCCATATGTGTGCCAGCATGAGAAGGAAAAGCGACAGACTTGGCTCTCTTGCAACTTAGATCCCAAAGTTTTACATGTTGTAACACAGAGAGGACAAAGATTGCCATCATGTTTTGGAATTCATTACTCGTTATTTCTGCCTTTTTAAAAATTCCACTATCATTGTTTTCTTTAAGATGTTAATTTTTCTTAACACTAATTAGTCTTTTATTAATTTTAAAGTATTATCCTGCTAGGGCCAAGGGTAGGCTACCCTAAGAGGGCCACTTTGGCATAAAGATTATTTTGAGTTAAAGGCCATCAAAACCTATCAGATTTAGAAAAGATCTTTTACCTCCCCAACAACTGCCTAAAAAAGAATGTAGATAGAGGACCCGTTTCAGGAAAAGAGCTATCACTATAGAGAACTACATTATACTAGGAAATGTATACTAGGTAGAGGAATACGGTACCCAGGGAGGAAACTATCTGGCAAGGCTGAAGTTTGATCAAAGTCCTCTCTGTCCCATGGTTTCTGAGTGGCCGAATAAGCATTTATTTACCAAACATTTCATCCTTGTTCATCTTCCTGTGAATTTCACTTCTTCTTTTTGAAGTCCCGGACTCCTACCCCTTCTCCTTAGCTCAAAATAAAATCTCAAAATGTAAGAAATTAAATTTTATTTTTTCCTGTTAATTTATCTCATGTCAATCCCATTCTTAGCCCAGCTAGAAGGACCTTGAAGAGGACAGGACATTTTTGTTCCCTGACAATACAATAAGATCCCACCTAGAGCTTTTTAAAATTACGAAAAGTATTTCATTTAAAGTTAAAATTTACAATTTTCCACTCTTTTTTAAAAATAATTTTTCACTCTTATGTGAATTTCCCCCCTCTTCTTGCCTTGTTCATTTAAGAATTGAGTATACAGTACTCATTTAAAATCCACAACTGTCAATCCAGAAAAAGAACATGATTTGTTCTAAAACTAATTTCCAGAAATGGAAGAAAGGAGTAGGACACAAAATAGAAGAATAAGAAAACAATTTTAGAGAGAGACAGAGAGAGAGAGAGACAGACAGAGAGCAAGAGAGCACAAGCAGGAGGAGGAGCAAGGGAAAACAGAAGCAGGCTCCCCATGGATCAGAGAGCCTGACATGGGGCTAGATTCCAGGATCCTGGGTTCATGACCTAAGTCCAAGGCAGATGCTTAACTAACTTAGTCACCCAAGTTCTCAAGGAAAACAATTATTTCAAGGGTTTAAATCAATAATACAAAAATCATACACTAAAGATAATTTAATTCTGGCACATTCAAACCCATGGACATCAAGTTTATGGCAGTAAAATGTTACCAAAGAAATTTAGAAAATTATGAAAAAACATTACAAAAGAATCTGGAAGAAAATTTTGCATAATGTAACACATATATATTGAGACATTCAAGTAAAAGAATGATATATAAAAGAAATGTTTTTAAATTGAGATCTTGATATGCCTACAAATATATCCCAGAACAGATGATAGAATGGAACCCAGATTGACACACTTCAAATAGCTGTGACATTTCTAATAACTTTAGAGAGACAATTGACCTGTCAGTGGTGATTAGAAGATACAAATTTTCTATCAGGAGATAAAAATTTTTCTGACTTATTTTCTCACTAGGCACTTTCAAAATTCCATCACCTTCTTAAAACTGGTTTTTTCTTACCTAGAATATACATAGTATATGTTTCTACTCACCAGATATAGATTTCACTTTTTTAATCAATTAAATTCCAAAATGAGATGATGTCCCACTCTTTGAGGATCTAGAACAGATCTGAGGAAATCTTTCTGATCTGCGTTTTTTATTATTTATCGTGTTGTTGCTGCTATTGTTTTTGTTCATTCTAGTTTGGGTTTTGAGTTTTGCAGTTTAGGGGTTTTGTTTTATTTTTGCTGTAGGTTGTATTAAAAGAGCTATTATCACTAATCAGGATACTTATAAGGACAGAAAATACACTGTCTTCCAACTTAGTTTTGAGGGTATTGGTAAAGATCTGTCGTTTCCCTGGGTGATGAAGACAGGATGCGTGCTGGAAGACACAGATCTGAACTGCCGCCATGGGGGAAACATCATCAACAGAGATCACTGAGCTCACCACGTGAGAATGCCTGCTGCAGAACTCTGGCTTGCAAGCAGACTTCAGTCAGAGACAATAGCACCTGGGCAATGATAGGTAACTAACTGAAAGCTGTTATTACAAGTACTGTTGGGGAGGAAGAAGCTTTGCTCTAAGATTTTTCTAGTTGGACTAAGAATCAAATTGACATGAAACAGATTAACAAAAGAAAATTAAATTTAATTTCCTACATATGGAAAATTACACAGACATGAAATCCCAACAGACAGGTAAAATGAGGTAGATAGGGACGCCTGAGTGGCTCAGTTGGTTAAGCAACTGCCTTTGGCTAGGGTCGTGATCATGGAGACTTGGGATCAAGTCCCATATTGGGCTTCCCCTGCTTTGGGGGGACCCTGCTTCTCCCTCTTTCTCTGTCTCTCCCACTGCTTGTGCTCTCACGCTCTCTCTCTCGCTCTCTCTCTCTCTCTCTTTCAAATAAATAAATAAAATCTTTTTAAAAAATTTTTAAAAATAAAATGAGATAGCTACATCACTCTAAATTAGGGAGAAGTGAGTAGGGGGTCTGAGACTTCAAAGGGAGGGAATGAAGTTTAGGAGAAGATAAAAAAGAATAAATATTTAGTAAATGTTTGATGAACCCCACAGAATCAGTGGGGCATAAAGAAGGATTTTAACAAGCGGACTTTGAAAATTCCTCTTGTCTGTCACCCCTCTAATGTAGTTTTCTGTTCCTCTAAATTCTTTTGAGGTAGTTGGTGAGGGGAAGGTCACCATAATCTTCATGCTAAAGTGACCGATCTTGAGGTGGCCTGCCCTTGGCCTCTACACTACACAGCATGTTTATTGCTTGGTATAAAAATCATGTATAAATAAATACATATTTACCAATTCCTAAGCAAACTATCTTTTGAGGTGACATGACTATAGTACTTACAAGTGGAAGACTAGTTTTTTCCTCCAGATATTAAGAAAACAAAAACACAGTTAATTTTAACTGTAAATTATGTGGGAAACAAAGGCAGAAGAAAAATTATCAAATTTCCTTACTACCTATAGCCCATTGAGGAGTCCTTGAAATAGGGACCGTGACAATCCTGCCTCAATGTTAATATTTTGTGAAGGGCAAAAGGCAATCCTAGCCTGACCTCCCACCCCACCACCACCAGGATCCTGTAAGCTTACTTTACCATATAAAAATTCCTTTGGAAACTTTCATTATCTCTAAACATCCCAAGATATGTTTTGGCAATCATCCCCCAAGCATATGACTCACCGATATACATCTGAAATGTCTCATGACTAAGGTTTTTTGGACAGCAATAAATGGCCTTTTCCCAACAATAGCTAGCCATCTCAAGGTCCTGGACACCGGGCTTCCAATATTCTTTAGAGACTTACACTATCCCTAACCCCCTCCCAACTTGAAAGTGTATAATGGGCCATTCCTCGTGACCCCATTGCAGCTTTTTCTGCCCATGGGTCCTGTCCCCATGCTTTAATAAAATCAACTTTTTGCACCAAAGACGTCTTAAGAATTCTTTCTTGGCCATGGGCTTCAAACCCTAACATTGTCATTCCCACATCATAAACACAGTTAAATAAAGAAGTTCCTTTTCCCCCAGAAAAGCTTTGCTCTGGTAAGTAAAAATAATTACTCTTTCTGAGTTTTATTAAATTATTCTAGAGTTGTAGGATTATTTTTACAAATAAGTAGATAATACTGATTGTTGTGCTTCTGCTTCTCAATGGTCGGCTCATAAAAACAAAAAACAAACAAACAAAAAAAACACTAAAATATGGGCTTGGGCGATCAAAACCAGGCCCTGTTAGGAGCCTGGGATCAGCCAGCACTGTTTGCTGTAGCCTCTACCACATTTAACATAATACTTTACCTATTTATGTTGTTAATCGTTTCTCTTAGAAGGTAATCATGAAGGTCAAGTGTTCACATCTGTATTCTTCACTGTGGTATTCCTAGCTTCTCAAGCAGTGCCTGCTTTATAAATATTTGTTGAGAGAATATTTTTAAAAAGGTCTGAGGTAATTTGAAGAGCTTTTATAAATACATCTAGATCATGACTGGGAGTTCTTATGTGATCTTAAGAATCTCTCTAGTTACCTTCTGACTCAATGTTTCTTACACAATTACATTAATAATTCCAAATTGCGGGGGCACCTGGGTGGCTCAGTTGGTTAGGCCTCTGCCTTCAGCTCAGGACATGATCCTGGAGTCCCAGGATTGAGTCCCACATCAGGCTCCCAGCTCCACGGGGAGTCTGCTTCTCCCTCTGACCTTCTCCCCTCTCATGCTCTCTCTCTCTCTCTCTCTCTCAAATAAATAAATAAAATCTTTGGGAAGAAAAAAAAGAAAAAAAAAATTCCAAATTGCTCTTTCTGGCATTTATCCTCATTTTGTCATCAAGTAGCATTTGTGTTGCGCTCCCTAGAAATTTAAAGAGAGTAAATAACAAAAATCATGGAAACAGTATTTCTTGAGATACATGTCACATAACAACCAATATTCCTTCTCATTGTGGATCTTGTGTACCTGCTGGGAAGCCAAATGTCATTATCTGACAAACTGTTGGATGCAGCAATATGTAACTTTCCTAAGGTTTTGAAGTAGCCTCCACCCCCACTATGGAGCTGAAATTGAGGATGTGTTAGTATTCATAGGTATAGCAAGAAAAGGCCACTTTGTCCTTGTGCACACCTATTGATGTGGAAATACTGGCATCTGGAGCCAATGGTGAAGAAAGAATTATTGAGATGTTTTTGGGTGAAAAAAGGGTGTTTTTAATTAAAGCACGGGGACAGGACCTGTGGGCAGAAAGGAATGACTAGGGATTATGAGGAGCAATTGCTTATATACTCTGAAGTTGGGGGAAGTAAAGACAAGGAAAGTTTCAAAAGGATTGTCATATGCCAAAGAACATGCACAGGATCCTGGAGGCCTAGAGATTGTTGAGCTAAGGTTATTTTTACCTCTAGCAAGGCACTGACATTAGGACTGGAGTTCCTGGAGGAATGCTATACTCTGCCTTAGGGGTTTGTTAATGGGCTGCAGGTTATAAGGATATTTCATATTATCTGCATTTCTTTTGCCTTTGTTCTCCACATCACCTATAAACTATTATGTTGTTTTAAATGTTTTTATTCAATTCATCAGAACACGTTTTTAAATACCTTGTGAATTAAATAGACTTTGATCTGATATCAAAATCTCAAATTTTTAACGGTCTAGTTTTATAAATTTAAAAATGTCAGATAACACAAGTCAGGTGCCATCCATTTACTTATTTGTTTAGATCCCAACATGGCAGATAAACAAACTAGTAAAATTGCTTTGAAGACAATCGGGCTGTTAAATAATTTTATTTCCAAAAATTCTATATATGTAACTATATTTAGTTCTAAAAAAAACCTATATATAATTATACTTAAGAGAATTATTTTATTTAAAAATGTAACCATGGTCAACTAAGAATTGTGAAGTTTTATATAGCATGTTTCTTATCTTGTAAAAACTTAAAAATAAATCAATGAACAAGATGTCAAGTTAATACCAACATCTTGCATGTCAAAATTTATTGACAAGAAAATGTTTTTGATGTATATCTAATAATCCAGGAGGCCTTATAGTCAAGGATTTTTTTTACTGTGTATGCAAACAAATACCATTTACAGTCCTACAATATGCTAACATTCACTTTCCTGTAAAATAAATCATGCACAACACATTTTTAAATATGACCCCTAATAGCAAAGTTTGACAAGGTGCTTGTTCTTAATCTTTCATGGGAGGTTTAACTCCAACCTGAAATGCTATTTACATTCAGCAGTGCAATCAATTCTATCACATTCTGTTTTACTGGAAACAGTTTCATTGAAATGTGCTAGTGTAAATGGGTTTCAAGATGTTTATTAAATATCTCATAAGCCTCTTGGCAGTACTAGACTATAATATAGTTTTAAAATGTTTCAGAGCTGTGGGTCTACAAAACATAAAGTGAAATACTTGCAATTATGGTAAAATCTCACAGAGTTAGACACTTCATTTAAAATTTCTAATACTTGGGGCGCCTGGGTGGCTCAGTGGGTTAAGCCTCTGCCTTCGGCTCAGGTCATGATCTCAGGGTTCTGGGATCGAGTCCCGCATTGGGCTCTCTGCTAGGCAGGGAGCCTGCTTCCTCCTCCTCTCTCTCTCTGCCTGCCTCCCTGCCTACTTGTGATCTCTCTCTGTCAAATAAATAAAAAAAAATAAAATCTTTAAAAAAAAAATTTCTAATAGTTTACTGATTGCTATTATGTCCGGTTTCTTCTGGCTTCTGACAATAGTTTGATGAAGAAAGATTTTTTTAAAGATTTATTCATTTATTTCTGGGAAAGAGAGAAGGGGAAAGAGGCAGAGAGAAAGGGAGAGAGGTGCCAAGCAGACTCCGTTCATTAAGTGCAGAGCCCTATATGGGGTTAGTGCGGAGTCCCACAGCAACACGACCTGAGCTAAAACCAAAAGTCCAATGCTTAATATACTGAGCCACTCAGGCGCCCCACAAAATTAATCAATCAATCAATCAATTAATTAACCAAAGGACAAGCAATTTAGACATCCATCTAGAATTCGTGACACTGTATTATTGATGTGGGAAACAAAGGCAAAAGGAATGTAGCTTAAAGTTACATTCTGCAGCCTTACAGTTTGCAGCCCACTGATAACTGAAACATGCACATGTGTGACCTTCCTCAAGGAACTTGTAGCTGCCCTACTGCCTTAATGTAACTTCATTTCAGTAGCAACTAGCCCTTCAACGTCCTGTAAGCCTTGCTTCCAGATTCCGTGGAGACTTGCACTATCCCTCACCCCCACTAATTAAAAAGTATACAATCAGTCATTCCTCACAATCTCAGACAGCTCTTTCTGCCCACAGGTGCTGTTCTGTGAGTAGCGAAGGGGTAAGGTCTAGGCAGGAGAGATAGGATCTCACAAGAATCTCAGGGCCACAGCTTCCCAGTCAGTTCTCAATAAAAGACTGCCACTAAAAGCCCTCAGTGGCAACCCACTCAGGACCCCTCTCACTCTGGAGAGCTTTTTCATTTCCATTCTGATTTCACCTTCACTTAATAAACTTTCACTTCACTTCACCCTTTTGTGTTGAAGAGATTCATGCTTTGACTCTATAAGATAAGAACCCTACAATCCTGCAACATTACATTACGACTGCGAATTCCTGACTATAGAATTGTTATATAGTTGTTTATTATTGGAAGGGCTAACTCACATCACCACTCCTAAAGAAGGCTGTCATATGCAGAGCTAATATCTAATTCAGTAATTAAGAATTTTAAAAGAGTAGGGAAGGAAAAAATGAAACAAGATGGGATCAGGAGGGAGACAAACCATAAGAGATTCTTTTTTTTTTAAAGATTTTATTTATTTATTTGACAGACAGAGATCACAAGTAGGCAGAGAGGCAGGAAGAGAGGAGGAAGCAGGCTCCCCGCTGAGCAGAGAGCTCGATGCGGGGCTCGATCCCAAGACCCCGAGACCATGACCCGAGCCAAAGGCAGAGGCTTAACCTACTAAGCCACTCAGGCACCCCCATAAGAGACTCTTAATCTCACAAAACAAACTGAGGGCTGCTGGGGGTTGGGGCTGTAGGGATAGGGTGGTTGGGTTATGGACATTGGGAAGGGTATGTGCTATGGTGAGTGCTGTGAAATGTGTAAGCCTGATGATTCACAGACCTGTACTCCTGGGGCAAATAATACATTGTATGTTAGTATAAATAATTTTTAAAAAGAAACAAAAAAAGAATTTTAATAGAACATTCTTAATGTTCTAAGAAATCCAAAACTCATAGCTCGTGCCCAAATATAAAAGCATTTGTTTTCAAAATTCAAAATTATCATATTTATGACTTAGGGAGAATTAATACTGAGATTGTTGTAGTATTCAATGAATTCATAGTGTACAGTTAAAATAAAACTCATATGTTGCGTTGTATGTTTCCTACTGTTGCTATAACAAATTATTAGAAACTTAGTGAGTTAACAAAACACAAATGTGTTTTCTTACAGTTCTGGAGATCAGATGTCCAAAATGAGTCTTACAGGGCTCCCATCAAGGTGTTAGCAGGCTGATTCCTGCCGGAAACTCTAGCAGAGAATCTGTTCCCACCTCTTCCAGCTTCTTTGGCTCTTACTTAGCACCTTCCATCTTCAAAGACAGCAACTTCATCACTCCAGCCTGTTTTCACACCTCTCACTTTCCTGCTTCCCCCTTTCCCTTAGAAGGACTTTTGTGGTTACATCAGGCCCATTCAGATAATCCAGAATAACCACCCCATTGCAAAATGTTTAACCTAATCACACCTGCAAAGCACTTTTGCCATGTGAAGTAACATATTTTCAGATTCCAGGGACTGGGGTATGGAGCCCTTATTCTGTTTGCCACATACACAAAACTGAGTTGTTTTTTCATCTTTACTGGCACATCATAGTTTTTTTTTTTTTTTAAAGCTTAGCCTTTTTAATTATACTATTAAACACTGTCATATTTTAAGTTAATTTCTGTTGTTTTGATACTGTATGTTTTTTCACTAATAGTTCTATTTCTTATCATTCCAGTTAATGTAAGGTGAATATTATCATCTAATTGATAGCAGAGCTAATAGCTATTTGAAACTGATACATGACTTTTAAAATGTTCTTACCTACTTGTGTGCACTATTTTCATTGTGTTTTTATAATAGTGCAACTTTGTGTGAATCACTACTTTTCTCAGGAGAATAAGCCTTAATAGTTCAGCTGAGACTTTTCCTCATCTTTTGCATTCAAATCTCACACTTAGCCCCCACTTCAGATACCCCCTTCACATCATATGAGCCATGTTTTTAGTGGCATGAAAGAAGCCAGATGTTATTGTTAATTATTAAGACCTCACAAAGAATTCAGGTTGGTTTAGTGAGCAATTCTGTACATTAAGTAGTGATTATTGTAAACTACCAAAAAATTAAATGTAAATGTAATGTAATGTAAAAGATCTAGAGATGCTTTTTCTCAACATAGTTATATGATAACATAATGAACATTTTCCCACTAGGACTGCAAAGCATAAAATATTAAATAAAACAATTTGTCATTGCAGAAGGAGGGAAAAGAAAGTGAAATGGTTTAGCACTAAGTATAGTCTTTGTAGACAAGCCATTTAAAAAATAGAATTTTATCACTGTCCTTGTAAGAAATAGAATGCACCTCCTTTCTTCCTCCCTTGACTCTAGGTCAGGTATTATACGTGGAAGAATACCCAAAGGACAGACAGCCTATAAAATTAGGATGTTTTATTGCTTTTAATGGTTCACTGGTTGGAAGGCAGTAGAAGATCCTGTACATAAGTACCACTGCCTCTATTAGGGAGAAGACTAGATAAGTAGTCATTCTACTTATTGCTTATGCAAAAAGTATTTGGAGTTATTTAGATTTCAATAATTTAAATTGCTGAGACTAAACTTAGGCTTACAAGGGTGAAAAAAAAAGAAAGAAAGAAAAGAGAAACCTGTATCCAGAATAAAATTGAGAATATGCACAGATCCTTCCCACAATTACACTTTTGTGTAATTACACAATTACACCTGAACCATTCATTATCCATGAGGATAAAACTGCTTAGCTTTTGAATAAGCAGTTCATATGAAATAAAACTTCATTTTTCAGTTGGCAACAAGTTCAAAATCCTTTATCTCTGAGGCAAGACCACCAAAACTTTTAAGAATTTAGGCTTTATTACCAGAAACATGTCACCCAGGACAACTGATAGATGTATATAATATAATACAAAATAAATAATTAAACAAATCAATAATACCCTGTACTAATCATGCCACATCTGGAGTATTAGACTTAATACTGGACAGCTTTTCAAATCAGAGAGTATAAACAAGATGAAGTCTTTAGTATAAAATTTTGATGGCTCTAGAGCTCTTAATCCTTGAAAAGAAATAAGAGTTCATCATGGCCCCTGGGGGGGAAGTTTCTGTTCAGAAAAACATTTGAACAATTAGAGTTATTTGCATGGACTGCGCTGTAAACAAACACACAATTAATTAAAAAGCTCTATTAGGGGCATCTGGGTGGCTCAGTGTTGAAGCGGCTGCAGGCTCAGGTCAGAACCAAAGCCCTGTAGCTCCCTACTTGTCAGGAAGCCTGCTTCTCCTTCTCTCACTCCTCCTGCTTGCATTCCCTCTCTCACTGTGTCAAAGTCCCTCTCTCTGTCAAAGAAAATAAATAAAATCTTTAACATAAATAAAAATAAAAACCTATATTAAGTTAGTATAGCTCTTAAGGTTCAATGTGTTTTAACACCTGCTGTTTCCTTAAACTTCTACAACTTTCCTGAGAGAGAGGCACAGCCACAGTTGTTCCCATATTGCAGATAAGGAAACCAAGCTAAGTGGCTTGTACAAGATCACACAGCAAGCGGGAAATTCAGGTCTCAAATATTGATATTCTCATTCTAAGTCTTGTATTCTATACATTAGACACAGTAATCTCTACTGAGTCTTATATTATTGTGTGAATTAAATGATATATGTGAAAGCACATAGGATAGTATAAGAAAATATAGTGGATAAAAACAGAACTTAGATCACCTCAATTTAAATCCCTGCCATCCCAATTCCAGCTGTCTCATCATTTGCAAAGTGATGTTAATAATACCACATATCCTACAGGGTATCTGGAGGAATAAATGAGTTAGGATGTTCTGAACTACTTTGTTGTAAGAGTTCTATCATGTTAATGACTATAAAAATCTATTATTGCCTGGCACATGAGAAGCACTCAATAAATGTTAACTGCATTAGCTCTCCAACATCAGAAGTGTTCATTCAGATGATGAATTAATGTATTTGTCATCTTATAGAAGACATTCCAGCAATGCAGGGATTGGTAGAGTAGGAATTTGAAGCAATTTCTTAAATTCCTTTGAATAATTCTGTGTATCACTGCAATGTAGGGAATCAATCATATGGAAGTTCTCTCCCAAACCAAATATGTTCTTTTCCCGTAAAGTTACATTTCGTATGTATTGAGTCTGTGTCTAATGTGCAACTAATTTAGTGGCTAAATATCAAAACTCCTGTAGGCCTCAGTAAATAAAAAGATACTCATAGTTGTAATTACATATTCATGAATTCCTGTTGTAGTAATTTCAATACCCACCAATTTACAGGACTTTTTGTCAAGTCTTATTTGCTGGTGTATGAATAATATAACCTCACTGCAAAGATTTTCCTAAAATATTCAGGTTTTTTATTTAATACCATTTTTAAGTTTGCAGACTATCCATTCCGTACTGGTGAAAATCAGTTCCCTCTATTTGGTTGGATGTTCATAGAGAATAAAATTCACAGGAAAATAACTAAGTTTATATATTTCACTAGTACAATCTAAACCAGGGTGAATTAGATGCATTTTTTCCCTTCTAGGCACTGGAGCAAAAGCAGACAGTAATTTAGTCACAGTACATCTCTAGAGGAAATTACAATTTGTAAATATGTCATGATCTGAGAAAAGGTGGATCCACTATACATATTTTACAACTATAATACTGTCTTCTGTGTGTACAAATTTATAAACTGGATACACTGTGTTCTCTGCTGGATTCATGGTCTAATCTATGGTACAAATTTATTATTTTCAATATGAACTTGAAAATGATTACACTAGGCCAAGGGAGTAGAGCCATATATTATAAAATAACTCTAATAACCCATTACCATGTTGGTGCCTTGAATGGTAAGTAAGAAATTTTTCAAATTGTTTTATTATTTTGGCAAGAAAGGGAAATTAATATTTAAGCTAATGTAGAAGGAAAAAGATGACTATAAATTATTGACAATGGAAGATCCCTCCATAAATTTTACAAATCTGTATGATGTATTGAGCAAAATGTTTTCCATTTCCAAACTGTTGCCTTGTTTGTTTTGTTTTGGTTTTGATGGCTAATCCTGCTTCTAATTATTTTTTTCTCACCATTATTCTTCCCAATTTTCTCCTGCTTATAACTTTGTTGGTTTCTTACACATGTGTGTCACTTTAAACAAATGTACTGAAGTATAATGTATATACATTAAATATTGTTTTCATAAATGTGACAGATACACTTTTTTAAGGATTTATTTGTTTATTTTGAGAGCGAGAGAAAGAGGGAGAGAGCATGACTGGAAGGGGCAGAGGGAGAGGGAGAGAGAATGTCAAGCAGATCCCCTAGGCAGGGTCCCTAGGCAGGTTTCATGAAACTAAAATCATGACCTGAAATGAAACCAAGAATAGGACACTTAACCAACTGTGCCACCCCAATGCCCCTGAGAGATACACTTTTTTAAGTACCACAAAATTCAAGATACAGAAATTTTTCCCCCAAAGTTTCTTTGTTCCTCTTTGCTGTCATTTTCTCATGCCACATGTCCTCAGGCAACTACTGATCTACTTTGTAAATCTAGATCAATTTCCATTTTCTAGAATTTTATGTAAGATTTAGGCTATATAAACTCTCTTTACCTGGCATCTTTCACTTGATGTGATTTTAAGATCTATTCTTGTCGTTGCATATATCAGCAGCTGGTTCCATTTTGTTATAAGTAGTATTTTGTTATAAGGATTTACCACCAGCTGGTAAGTATTTGGGTTGTTCCCAGTTTGGAATATTATAAATAAAGCTGCTATAAATATTGGTATATTAATTTTTATGTAAACATATTTTTTCAATAAATGCTTTGGAGCAAAATGGATTTGAATAAGCAATCTCCTGAGGTAGATATATGTTTATGGTATATGGTATGTATATGTTTAATTTCACTAGAAACTGCCAAATGCTTTTTCGAAATAGTTGTATCATTTATAACTTAATTAACAGTGTATGAGAGTTTCAGGTTTCTACATTTTTACCATCCCTGGGTATTATCAATCTCTTTAATTTTTACCATCTAATGGGTATGTATCTAATTGTGGTTTATTTTAAATTTCCATGATGATTAATGATTTGAGCACATTAGCCATTCATAAATCTTCCTGAGGTGTCTTCTCAAATCCTTTGTTCATCTTTAATTGGGTTTATTATTTTCTTACTATTGAGTTGTAAACATTCTTCATATACTGTGGATAAAAGTTCTTTGTCTAACTAATATAAGTGTTGTGAAAATCATTCTCCAGTCTATAGTTTCCCTTTTATTCTTTTAACATCTTTCAAAGAAAAACTGTTTTAATTTGGGTAAAATCCAGTTTTTCATTTTTCTTTTATGGCTTGTGTTTTGTATTCTAGCTAAGAAATCTACTTATCCCAAGGTCTCACAGGTGTTCTCTCATTTTTCTTTTTTGGAAGTTTTATAGTTTTACCTTTTACATTTAAATATGTGATCTACTTTAAGTTAATTACTATATGGCAGTGTGAAATAAGATTGATCTTCACTATTTCCATAAGGATATGCTATTGTCCCAGCATTATTTGTTAAAGATTATTGTTCGCATTAAATAGGCTCATTGTCTTTGCTATAAATCAATGACCATATATGTAGTATGGGTCTAATCTAATTCTGGACTTTTTTCAATTTATAAATATTATTTCTAAATAATTAGAACAGAATGAAATATTTAGAATGTAAATATTTAGAAATATATATATTTCACATGTGTGTGTTTATATATTCTTCTGCCAATACCAACAAAATACTGCAAGCAATAAAATAATGTTCACAATGTCCATCAGTAATAAATTACTAGGCATGAAAAAAAACAAACAAAAAAATATGATCCATGATCAGAGAAAAAAATTAATCAGTTGGAAACAAAGTCAGAAATACATAGGTAATTAAGCTTGAAGATAAGGATGTTAAATATCTAAGGTAAATATTATCCTTATGATCAAGAAAGCAGGAAAACCATGATAATGATGAAGCAATAAATGATATAAAAAATATTACATCTAGAGATAGAAATACATAATAAATGAGATGGGATTAGCAGCAGATTAACAACTCAGAAGAAAATATATTTGAATTGAAGATATAATAATCAGAAATATACAAATTTAAGCACTGAAATAAAAGCAAATATATATATATGTATATATATACACACATATATATATATTTAATGAAGAAAGCATTTGGAAAATAACTACTGATCTACTTACTACTGGACTAATTTTACCAGCATCTCAGTAGAGAGGAGTGAGAAGGACAAAAATATGTTAAGCGTTTATAGTTGAAAAATTTCAAATTTTATGAAAAATATAAACCCACAGACCTAATAAGCTCAACAAACACCAACAAAGTAACAATAAAAATGCCTATGCACGTTATAATCAAGTTGCTAAAAACAAGTAAAAATGGACACATTAAGTGCAAAAGAACAAATATAAATACGACAGCCTTATTGTCAGAGACAATGCAAGCCTGAAGACAATGGAGAGACATTTTTAAAGCAATGAAAGGAAAAGACCTGCCAACCTAGAACTTTTATCTAGTGAAATATCTTAAAGTTAGGAAAATAAAAGAATTTTTCAAATGAAAATTTTAGAAATTTTTATTCCTATCAGAACTAAAATACAAGAAATATCAAAGGAAGTTCCTTGATCTACGTTACTAGAAATGACACCAGATGAAAATCTGGATCTACACATAAGAATGAGGAGCACAAGAAATGATAAACATTTCCAACTACAATGGTACAAAACTGAAGATGAATAATAAAACAAAGCTAGAAAATCTTTATAAAAATAGAAATTAATAATAAAAATAGAAATAAAATAATAAAATAGAAATAAATAATAAAAATAAATAGAAATAAAATAAAATATAGAAATAAGAAATAAAATAAAATATAAATAAAATAAAATAAATATAAATAAAATATTATATATATATAATTATATATAATATATATAATAAAATAAAATATATAAAATATATACAATATAAACATTTCCAACTACAATGGTACAAAACTGAAGATGAATAATAAAACAAAGCTAGAAAATCTACAGTGTAAATATCTACATTTAACAACATGCTATTGCACAAGCAACAGGCCAAATAAGAAATCAAATGGCAAATCAAAGTATGTTTCAAAACAAAAGAAAAAGAAAATACAATAATCCAAAACCTAAGGGATAAAGCAAAAGCAGACTTTAGAGTTAAATTTATGCTATAAATGTTTGCATTAAGGAAAAAAGTTCAAATAAACAACATTACATCACAAGGAAACAGGAAAAGAAGAAATGTAGCTGAAATTTAGCAGAGAAAGGAATAACAAAGAAAAATCAGAAATAAATAAAATTGAGACCAGAATAAACAGTAACATAACATTGAAAATAATGACCAGTTTTTCCCAAACAAATTAAACAAAATTGGCAATAATTTAACTACATTAACTAAGGGGGGGGGATAGAAGACTTAAAAACCAAAATGAGAAAGGGAAGAGAAAACAATGCAACAGATAATCACAGAAATACATAGTGTGATAACAGATTACTGTAAACAATTACATACTAACAAGTCAGTTAGTTTAGGGGGGAAAAAAACGAAAACAGATAATTCCTAAAGATATACAAGTTACCAAGATTGACTCACGACTCTTGAATCCAAGAAGCAGGAAATCTTAAACCAATAAGAACATAGAGTTGACTTAGGAAACAGAAGTCTCCCAGCACAGAAAAGCCCAAGACCACATGGTTTCATTGGTGAATTCTACCAAACTTTTAAAAAATATAATTAATGATAATCATTATCCAAAATCTTACAAATAGTGAAATAGAAGGGACATATTCAAAATCATTCAATGAGGCCTTTACTACCCTGATTCCAAAGCAAGATAAAAATAATACAATAACAAAAAAATCTAGGCTGTCCAATATACATATTGTTACTCTTTCTTTTTGACATCCATTTTCCTGATAAATGTTTCTCCACCCCCTTGCTTTCAATCTACAGGTATATTTAGGTCTAAAATGAGTATCTGGTAGGCAGCAGATAGATGGGTCTTATTTTTTTGTCCATTCTGAGACACTCTATCATTTGAATGGAGTTTTTAGCCCATTTACATTCAAAGTAATTATTGATAGATATGTATTTATTGCTATTTTATTACTCGTGTTGTCATTTCTGGTGAGCTTCTCTGATCCTTTCACTGTGACTCCATTCCTTTAGTTTTTGTTTGAGAAACTCATTATCTCTCCTTCTATTCTGAATGACAGCCTTGCTGGACAGAATATTCTTGGTTGCAGATTTTTCCCATTCAGCCTTTTGACTATACCATGGCACTCTCTTTTGGCTTGCCAAATTGCTGTTGAGAAATCTCCAGCTAGCCTTCTGGTTTTTCCCTAGTAAGTTAATGACTTCTTATGTCTTTCTGCCTTCAAGATTTTTTTCTTTATCAGAGTATTTTTCAAATTTAATTATGTCTTGGTTTTGGCCTAGTTTTATTGATTTTGATGGGAGTTCTCTATGCTCCTGGATCTGAATGTCTGTTTCCCTCCCCAGATTAGGGTTGTTTTCAGCTATTATTTCTTGAAATAAATTTTCTGCCCCCTTTTTTTTCTCCTCTTTTTCTGGGACTCTTATACTGTGAATGTTATTTTGTTTGATGAAGTCACTGAGTTCCCTAAGTCTATTCTTGTGTTGCATAATTCCTTTTCTCTTTTGCTCAGCTTTGTTATTTTCCAATATTTTGTCTTCTAGTCACTAATTCATTCCTCTGCATTTTCCAGCCTGCTGTTCATTGCATCAAGCCTGTTTATAACCTCATTTATTGCATCCTCATCTCTGATTCTTTTTTAACTGTTTCATATATGTTGTGAGGGTCTCATTGGTGTCTTCTATTTTTTTCTGAAGCCCAGTGAGTATCGTTATAATTGCTGCATTAAATCCTCCATCAGCTATGTTACTTATATTTGTTTCACTTAGATCTCTTGCCATGGCCTTATCTTATTCTTTAATTTGGGATAAAATCCTCCATCTTGGCATTTTTGTCTTTCTCTGCCTTCTGTGTGTAAGAAAAGCCAGTTATTTTTCCTGCTCCTGAAAGTAACAGCCTTGTAGAGGTCAGGATGGCATTGAAAGTATAGATTGCTCTAGAGAGTATAGACATTTTAACAATGTCTATTCTTCTGATCCATGAGCATAGAATGGTCTTCCACCTTTTTGTGTCTTCTTCAATTTCTTTCATAGGTGTTCTATAGTTCCTCGAGTACAGATCCTTGACCTCTTTGGTTAGGTTTATTCCCAGGTATCTTATGGTTCTTGGTGCTATAGTAAATGGAATCGATTCTCTAATTTCCCTTTCTATATTTTCATTGTTAGTGTATAAGAAAGCAACTGATTTCTGTGCATTGATTTTGTATCCTGCCACATTACTGAATTGCTGTATGAGTTCTAGTAGTTTGGGGGTGAAGTCTTTTGGATTTTCCATATAAAGTATCTTGTCATCTGCAAAGAGAGAGAGCTTGACTTCTTCATTGCCAATTTGAATACATTTTATTTATCTTCGTTGTCTGATTGCTGTTGCTGCTAGGACTTCTAGATACTATGTTGAACAAGAGTGGCAAGAGTGGACATCTTTGTTGTGTTCCTGATCTCAAAGCGAAGGCTGTCAGCTTTTCCCCATTGAGAATGATATTTGCTGTGGGTTTTTCATAGATTTTATGAAGTTGAAGAATGTTCCCTCTAACCCTATACTTTGAAGAGGTTTAATCAGGAATGGATGCTGTGTATTGTCAGATGCTTTTTCTGCATCAACTGGGAGGATCTTGTGGTTCTTCTCTCTTCTCTTATTGATTTGTTATATCACATTGATTGATTTGTGAATGTTGAACCACCCTTGTATCCCAGGAATAAATCCCACCTGGTCATGGTGGATAATCTTTTTAATGTACTGTTGTATCCTATTAGCTAGGATCATGTTGAGAATCTTGACATCTGTATTCATCAGGGATATTGGCCTGAAATTCTCCTTTTTGGTGTGGTCTTTGCCTGGTTTGGGAATCAGGGTACTCCTGGCTTCATAAAAACAGTCTGGAAGTTTTCCTCCTGTTTCTATTTTTTGAAACAGCTTCAGGAGAATAGGTATTATTTCTTCTTTGAATGTTTGGTAGATTTTCCAGGAAATCTGTCAGGTCCTGTTTTTTTGGGAGGTTTTTGATCACTGCTTCAATCTCGTTACTAGATATTGGTCTATTCAGGTTGTCAATTTCTTCCTGATTCAGTTTTGGATGTTTATCGGTTTCCAGGAATGCATCCATTTTGCCTAGCTTGCTTAACTTAATTTCAATGCCTAACTACTTTCAATGCCATCCTGATCAAAATTCCCTGGCATTTTTCAAAGAGCTGGAACAAACAATCCTAAAATTTGTATGGAACCAGAAGGGACCCTGAATTGCTAAGGAAATGTTGAAAAAGAAAAACAAGACATCATATTGCCTGATTTCAAGCTTTACTACAAAGCTGTGATCACCAAGACAGCATGGTACTGGCACAAAAACAGACACATAGACCAGTGGAACAGAGTAGAGAGGAGAGACCAGATATGGACCCTCAACTCTAGGTTTAAATAATCTTTGACAAAGCAGGAAAAAAATATATAATGGAAAAACACAGTCTCTTCAATAAATCCTGCTGGGAAAATTGGATAGCTATATGTAGAATGAAACTCGACAATTTTCTTACATCATATACAAAGATAAACTCGAAATGGAAAAAAAAACCTCTATGTGAGGCAGGAATCTATCAAAATCCTAGAGGAGAACATAGGCAGTGACCTCTTTGACATCAGCCACAGCAACTTCTTTCAAGATATGCCTCCAAAACATGGGGAGATGGAGAGGAGAAGGGTGTTGAGGGAAATTGGGGGGGAGATGAACCATGAGAGACTATGGACTCTGAAAAATAACCTGAGGGTTTTGAAGGGGCGGGGGGTGGGAGGTTGGGGGAGCCTGGTGGTGGGTATTATGGAGGGCATGGATTGCATGGAGCACTGGGTGTGGTGTAAACTTGTGATCTCTGTCTGTGAAAAAAATAAATAAAATATTTAAAATAAAAAAAAAAAGATATGTCTCCAAAGACAAAGGAAACAAAAGCAAAAATGAACTTTTGGGAATTCATCAAGATCAAAAGCTTCTGCACAGCAAACAGTCAATAAAACAAAGAGGCAACCCACGGAATGGGAGAAGATATTCACAAATGACACTATAGACAAAGGGCTGATATCCAAGATCTATAAAGAATTCCTCAAACACAACACAGAAAAAACATAATCACGTCAAAAAATGGGCAGAAGACATGAACAGACACTTCTCCAAAGAAAACATACAAATGGCTATCAGACACATGAAAAAATGTTCATCATCATTAGCCATCAGGGAGATTCAGATCAAAACCACATTGAGATACCACCTTACACCAGTTAGAATGGCCAAAATTAACAAGATGGTAAACAACATGTGTTGGAGAGGATGTAGAGAAAGGGAACCCTCTTACACTGTTGGTGGAAATACAAGTTGGTGCAGCAACTTTGGAAAACAGTGTGGAGATTCCTCAAAAAATTAAAAATAGAGCTACCCTATGACTCTGCAATTGCACTACTGGGTATTTACCACAAAGATACAGATGTAGGGAAAAGAAGGGCCATCTGTACCCCAATGTTCATAGCAGCAATGGCCACAGTTGCCAAACTGTGGAAAGAACCAAGAGATCCTTCAATGGATGAATGGATAAAGTAGATTCGGTCCATATATACAATGCAGTATTATGCCTCCATCAGAAAGGAAGAATACCCAACCTTTGTATCAACTAGATGGGACTGGAGGAGATTATGCTGAGTGAGGTAAGTTAAGCAGAGATAGTCAAGTATCATATGGTTTCACTTATTTGTGGAGCATAAGGAATAACACGAGGACACTGGGAGATGGAGAGGAGAAGTGATTTGGGGGAAATCGGAGGGGGCAACGAACCATGAGAGACTGTGGACTCTGAGAAACAAACTGAGGGTTTTGGAGGGGAGAGGGGTGGGCAGATGGGTGAGCCTGGTGGTGGGTATTATGGAGGGCACATATTGCATGGAGCACTGGGTATGGTGCATAAACAATGAGTTGTGGAACACTGAAAAGAAATAAAATTTAAAAAAAAAAAGAAGAAGAAGAAGAAGAGGTCATGTAGTGCCCAGGGCCTGGCACTTCAGGGAGTATCTCTAGTGTGTGCTGCATGTGCTCTGCTATTGTGTTCTGGCTGCTCTGTCCTTCAGGTCAATCAACTGCAGTGGCTCTCCTCACCTCCTATGGGTGGTAGTTCGTCCCTAGTCTGAATGTGGTGAGTTTTAATTAGGTGTACTCTAGTCTGCTAATGAAATGAGACCTGACACCAGTCTTCTTAAATTTGTAATATTTGTTATGTCTCTTTTTATTTGATTTAACTAGGGGATTCCTCTGTGTGTACTTGAAGAAAAAGTGTATTCTTTTTTTTTTAAATGGAATGTTGTGTGTGTGTGTGTATGTATGTATAATATATATATTTATCATATATATCTAACATATATATGATAGGTAGATAGATATAAAAGATATATATATCTTTTAGAACCATGTATTCTGAAGTACACTCAGGTAAAAAATGTTCTTGTTGAAAATAACATTAACTGAGGATACTCATTTAAAATAAAACATATCAGAGGGAGATGGTGGGGGGATGGGTGAAATAGGTAGAGGGGATTAAGAGTATACTTACCATGATGAACACTGGTAACAATGCATAGAATTATTGAATCACTGTATTGTACACTTGAAACTAATATAATGCTGTATGTTAACTAGAGTGGAATTGAAATAAAAAGCTTAATTTAAAAAATGATAAACATGTTGGTAAATATAAAACAAAGTTTTTCTTGTTTTAATCTTTTTAAAGAGAACTGACTATCAAGTCATATTAATAGCTGGTGGAAGGCCTCAGTACCTTGCCACATGGAACTCTGTGTGATATCGCTTGAGTGTTCTCACAAAATGGCAGCTGGTTTCCCTCAGAGCGAGTGAGCTGAGAGAGACAAAGGACCTGTAATGCCTATTATGACTTCCTCCAAAAGTCATGTATACCTTCACTTTTAGCACATTCTAGTCTAGTCGAGTCACAAAGTCCACACACCAGATGAAGAGAATCTTTTGAAGGAGTGTCAAAGAATTTATGGACAAGTTTAAACACCGCAGGTATGTTGGTTTAAGCAGCTAGAAGTAATGAATACTATTTTTGTCACACAGAATTCAAGGTATCCTTTGTGTAAAAAAAAAACTATTTTGAGTTTTTATAAAATTATACTTTACTGATCAGCTAGATATGGTGGGAGTATCAGCCCAACAGCAAGTGGGCTGTTGGGCTGATATCCAATCCATCCCCAACCCAAAGTGTAAATATGTGACCCAGAGGCCACTGGACAATATCACCACAACACCTCTTGCTTTTATGTATCCACTATCTGTCTTTCCTGGTGAATTATTGCTCCATCTCAAGACACAAAAAGATCAGTTAGAGTAGGGACATAAATAATGCTGAGTAATCATGGACATCTGTGGATCTATTTAGACACAGATCTAATAGAATGGAATAGAGTGAATGGAGTGGTAAAGAGCATTGACTATAATATGAGACTCCGGGTTAGAAATCTGGATCTGCCACAATGGAGTTGTATGATTTTGTGAATGTTATTTAAACTTTTCTGTGTTTAAGTTTCCTCATATCTAAAATTGAGATAAAAAAATAGTAAAAAGTATCTCTCTCATAGGGTTGTTATGAATACCAAAAGAATTAAGATATATCATAAGTTGTGTTATACATTTATATTTATATTATGTATGATTATATTTACTTACATGTAGCCACTGGGAGGCTTTGAATCTGTGACTGCAAAAACCCATTTTCCTAGCTGTGTAAAAGGAGACTTCCTATAGAATGAAACCAAAACAAAGAATAAAAATTAAAATGTGGTACCAATATCATTTTGGAGCCCCTGAATCCAGCTGTGTCTGAATCCGTACATCGACCCTGGGGCTTAGAAGGCCAATATCTTCCTTTCATTTTTGTCCAAGATAAATTTGCATTTGAAAGAGTCTTGAGAAATCAAGTATGTAAAGCTAATAGCACTTTGCTCAGCACATAGTAAGTTGCCAGGAATGTTGACGCACACTGTCCCCAGGTATTGTAGTACATATCAGTGTAATTTCAGTGGGGGAAAAAAAACTGAATCTGGTAATAAGCTTTGAGTGTTGAGTAAGTGGTCATCTTAGTGTCCAGGTAAGTCAACTTAAAGAGGGTGAGTTGGTATTAAATTCTCATTTATTGGATCATTGTCTGAGAAGATTATATCCCTGCCCTGAAACAGGAAGGGTAGTTACAAATGAAGTGAGGCCTGGGTCAATTGTCCAGAAAAAAGAAATTAGCAAAGGAAAATAATAACTTTTAAAACATATACCAAGAGGGATAGGGACAGTAGTAAGTGGATATTAATATTGGAAAACTACAAAAAGTTTTACCTTCATTATAATTTTGTCTAGAAGTAGTAAGGCACTGTTGTCTCACCATTTCAAAACTCTTTAATAAATTATGTTGAATCAACTCCCTATCTACCAACTTGCTATAAATCATATCTTAGCTTTATACCAAACTATTCCTAAAGTTACTTTGCTTCACAAAAGAAATTTAATTGCGTATCTAATAGCTTAAATCTACTTTTATTATTTGAGTACATAAATTATAACTTTCTATAAAATATACAATTTTTTTCCTTTGAAATTGTGTATGAATGTGTATGTTGTATATGAGAGTGTATCAAGATATACGCACTCACACAGGTATTCTATAAGCAAATAATTTTCTGTCATATTATATATTTCTTGCTAAAGCATGCTTTAAAAGTGATAGGACAGTCAGACTTTTGATAATTCATTATAAGAAGAAAAGGCCAGAAATGTAATTTAATAATTATGTTCAATTGAAAAGAATAATGGGAAATACAAAGCTTCTTTTTAATTCACATAATGGACATTTTGAAAATAATATGTATGCTATATTTTCTAGAATTAGAACAGTCCAAAAAATCACTTGTCACAATATTAGTATCAAAATGTTCTTACTTAATTTCTACCAGAAACTGAGAAGTGGTCACAGACACTAATATGAGGGACATAAAATTTAATCAGACAGGCTTTGCAGTGACAATAAGAAATGCCTATGAGGCCATTGCATTTTATTCAATTAAGTCATATCCAAAATATGACCAAAATTAACCATAAATGTTGAAATATGAAGTTTAACATATCTAAAAAATAAGGTATATTTCAAAATATTGATGTGGCAAAAATACTTTGAAATCTGGCAAATAATCAATTCAGTTTTTTATTATTTACTCAAATGTGTAAGCTGCACATTGGCAAGGCTCATGCCACAATTTCATTAAAATTACTTGTCAAAAGCACACAATCACATAATAATATACTGATAGTGTTGATTATAAAATGTAAAGTTAGAATTTGTAGCTATAGTCTGGTGCTGGAGTATCATATTCCTCAGAACTTCATAGCAAATTCAAAACAAATATTTTAAATTAAAATTTTTGTGGAGTTTTCAATTTCCAATTTTCACCACATATGCTAATTATTCTTTAAATATTCATGCCATGGGACATGTTCATGTTCTAGAATTCTAAGTCACACAAGTTAAGCAGGTTTACCTTGGCCATAATTGTAAATTTGGAATTTGGAAAGTACAATGAGCAAGAGGGATTTAAAGGAGAGAGAAAAAGAAAATGACACCTTTCTTCTGAGCTCAAAGAAGGCAGATCATGCAGAAGAGAACCGGATGCAACCACAGTGAGAATTGACTTATATTCATACCACATGCTAATATTTTCAATTTCACTGCTGTTTATTCTCAGTGCGAATAGTTCACACTCTTGGCCTCATGTCGAGCAACACACCTGGTAGTAGGAAGAAGACCTTGAAGCAGATGATCTGCTACACTGCTCATAGCACTTGCTCTGTGGGGAAGCTGTGCTCATTTTCAACTCTGCTGTGGATCAGAAGACAAACCAATAACCTGTGGTAAGTTGAAACACACACAAAATTAACTCTGATATTCCAGTAATGGAGAAACCAATCAAAAGACAACATATTAGCCAGTACACTAACTCTGATTGATTCACCATGCTTTTCTCTAACAAGGCATTTATGTTTCTTGTTAAAGTAACTGGCTTGCTTGCTTTCCTCTAAATTCACATGCTTATAAACCTAGTACTCTTTTTAAAAATATTTTACATTTTCTTTTCCAAATGATAGTCTTCCATGAACTTTTATAAATCCTTATGTTTGTTCCTAGTTCTTCATAATTATTTAACCTTTGAATACTATTATAATCATTAATAATCATCATCAGATTAATGGGTAATGGGTAATAATCACCATATTAATTATGACAATGCCTCTGATATTGCTATTGTTTTGTTATTAATAATATTATTATTTTCTCAATAAATGGTCAGTATCAAAGAACCATCCCAACATATCCTAGAATAACTATCCTATTCTTTAATAGGCTAACAAATGGGGTATCATGATATGAATTATAGTTTTTTTTTAATATTTTATTTATTTATTTGACAGACAGAGATCACAAGTAGGCAAGAGAGGCAGGCAGAGAGAGAGAGAGGAGGAAGCAGGCTCTCCGTGGAGCAGAGAGCCTGATATGGGACTCGATCCCAGGACCCTGGGATCACGACCTGAGCCGAAAGCAGAGGCTTTAACCCACTGAGCCACCCAGGCGCCCCTGAATTATAGTTTTTAATAAGATAATAAAGGAATGTCAGTGATGGTATTTTTCTGTTTTGAATGATACATTAATTGAATTTTTAAATGACTAATATACTGTTTATTAATGCTAAAGTTTACTTAACAAACACATGCATTGCAATTATCATGTACAGGCATAATTATAAATGCTTTAAAATATTAACTCATTCAGTCCCATAACAATCCTTTAATATACATCATGTTATCACAATTTGAGTTCAGGAGACAGTGTACCAAGTGTAGTGTAGTGGTAGAGTTGGGATTTGAACCCATGTAATCTGGTTGTAGAATCTCTTTAAACACTGTGCTGTGTTGTCAAAAGAAAAAAAAAAATAGGTGAGGGGAAGGGAGGGAAGAGGGAGATTATAAGAGGATGGTTGTGGTAATACAATTTTTGATTCTCATAAACATGGAGCAGCTAGATAGTAAGACACACAAAATAACTGAAGAGTGTATTCATAACTCACAAGCAATATTTATAGCAAAACAAGGTGGCAAGGTTTCCCTATAAACTTCAAAATACAATTGGTTGAGGAGCAACCACCAATGACCAGAAGACCCATATTTTAACAGCTTCAGTGCATGAAGAAGCAGAGGAAAGTAAAACGATGTCTGACAGAAGTAAGAAAATGAGAACCTCAAAATATGTAACATACCCAGACAATGGTATTGTCATGTGAAAGCAGTAGCTAAAACTGAGCGTGTTTCTGCCAAAACCAGTATGAGATGAGTTGAGGGGTCCATGGGAAAAATAATCTAAAAAGGCCAGAGCATTTTGGCCCCTGGGAAATCTCAAAGTGACTAGTTAGCTATCCTAAGCTAATGAGAAACTGCCTGGAGTGAAATCAAAATTGAGCAAGACAATTACAATAGAGATGAAAGAAAGAAAACTTTAGAGAAAGTGAAAAGGGAATCAAAACCAAGAAATATTAGAAAACAGGCTTCTATAGGGACACCTGGGTGGCTCAGTCGTTAAGCGTCTGCCTTCGGCTCAGGTCATGATCCCCGGGTCTTGGGATCAAGCCCCACATCCGGCTTCCTGCTCTGCAGGAAGCCTGCTTCTCCCTCTCCCACTACCCTCCTTGTGTTCCCTCTCTCACTGTGTCTCTCTCTGTCAAATAAATAAAATATTAAAAAAAAAAAAAAGAAAACAGGCTTCTATAGTTTTGGTGTCAAATGAAAATAAGAGAAGGAACTGAGAGAAGTTTAGGAACTCTTCCAAAACTACTAAAAGTTCAGAAAAAATAATTTCACATCAAATTAGGAAATAAAAATTATTCAGGTAAAATTCCATACAAACTTTTAAAGTGGAAGCATGCCAAGAAATATATACATATATAATATTGATGAACTGCTACATGCTAATTCAAGATGAGCTAAAGTATGTTAAAAATTACTTAAGACATGAAAAACACATTAAAAATAACATGAAAGAAAAACTCAAGTATATTCACAGAACTCAAGAAAAAAATAAAAAGAAACCATCTTTTCAGAAATAAAAAATGAATTAGAAAAACACAATAATGAACACAATAGGTTACACCTAAGGAGACATACAAGGTAAAGAAATGAAAATTTTAAAAATCCATGTGTAAATGAAAAAGGTTAAGAGAGAGAGAAAGGGGGAGAGAAAGTGACAAATTTTGAAGACAAGTAAGGAAAATCCAAGAAGGAAGAAGGAAGACTCAACAAACATTAATAGCAGCACAAAGAATGGAGGAAGAGTTGGGGGGAAAAACACTAAAAATTCCAATTTGGGAAAACTTCCTTACATAAAGAAGCATTAAAATTACATATTGAAACACTGCCACATACATGAGAATATAGTCCCAAAATAAACAATGCCAAGAAATACTTGGCTTCAAAGAAAAAAAACAAAATTTTTGACATTAGGCACAGAAAGAAATTGAATTATAAGTCAATATAAAGAGAAAAAATTAGTTCATCATCAGTCTTTTTGACAGTAAGAAAATTTTAACTCCAAAGAAAATAATATATTTAAGATATGTAAGGGGAAAAATGAGGGCTTAAAACCAGCAAAACTGATTTCAACTATAAAAGTCCAAACTATTATCACATTAAGAACTCAGGAAATACTCTTCCTATAAGCCCTTCCTGAGGAATTTACCAGAGAATGAACTTCAGACTACTAAAATGTCTGATAACATTACCACAAAAATTGTGGCCAGCATTAAGGATATTTGTAGATCTGGGTAAGACTAAATGAAGTTTAAAATAGAGGGAGGGGGCACCTCAGTGGCTCCGTTGGTTAAGCTTTCAACTCTTGATTTTGGTTCAGGTCATGATCTCAGAGTTGTGAGACTGAGCTCTGGGTTGAGCTCTGTGTTTAGCGGGGAGTCTGCTGGAGATTCTCTTCCTCTACCTCTGCCTGCCCCCTCCACCAATATATAATTAAATCTTTAAAAAATTTGCTAAAGTGGAGTCAGTATTGTTTGAACAACTACATACTTAGATTTTTTAAATCGTGAAATAAATGAGGAGGGTTTTTATGAGAAAACATAGTTTAACTATTCTCATTAATTATATTAGAGATGGTAGCATTAATATTTTACTGGATATCTAATGTTATATAAAGCAAATAAGTAATTATGAGTCATTCAAACTATATTACCACTTGTCATACTGAATGAGTATTTTTTATTTGGAAGAAAGGAGATGTAGATGTAATATAGAAGAGTTAATTGAAAAAATCCTGCAGAACTTTATTTGAATTGGAAATATATATATGGATTCATGCTACTGTGGTATCATTTCTACTGTGTTTTGCTGACTGCATAGCTATGGAATGCAATCCAGTTACAATGAACATTCCTAATTCCCAGACTGTAGTCTTTAATTTCCATTTTGCACTGAAAGAAATTGGTGTTTCATGGAGAAATGACTGATTCCAGGCCTAGAGCAGGAAATGAACAAAATGAGTAAAATATCTCCAAATCAGACAGGAAGAAAGCCTTCAAAGTCTATTATAGTCATGTCAAAATGATTCAAGAGCCAATCTGAAGAGGTGCTCATTGACAATGAGAGCCCATCTTTATTCATAATGTATTTAAAAAGTAATTGGTTATGGGCTGAAGCCTTTATTTGTTGGTGCAAGACCCTAATCCTTTTCCTGCCTCAGTCAGGGAAGCCCATACAGAAAAAGGGACCGGAAATGCAGAGCGGTTTAGAATGCTGAGCCCCCTTCATGGAGAGCGGCTGTTCTGGAGAGTCCCACAGTCCTGTGATAGACTTTATGGGAATTAAAAATAAACTTTTGTTAAACTACTGGGGAAAAAAAGTAACTGGTTAATGTTGAAGGATTATAGGGAACCAAGTATCTTGCAAATAAAAGGATAAGCTCATTTATCATGGATTTCCAATTTGAATATTCCAAGGGTAACCAAACAGTGTCTCTTTCTGAAGTAATTAATAAATAGAAGTGAAGGACCAAGAATATTACTTTATTCTGCAGCCTCCAATGAATTAATGGACCTGTGCCTTAAAGATAACTGCTGATGACATCACAAAAGACTTATGCAGACACTGGTATACTAACTCCAAAAATCTAAATCATCAGATACTCTACAGGTCAAATACTAGCATTCTTCAACAGACTATGGATGGAGATGTTGAATTGCTATCTTGTATACCTGAAACTAATGTAACATTGTGTGTCAGCTATACTCAAAAATGAAAGAAGAAAGAAAGAGAGAGAAAGGAAAGGGAGGGGAAGGGAAAGAAGGGAAGCTGACCATCTAATTAGGCTAAATGCACTGTAATCATTAGGATAATCCAAAAGATTAATCTTTAGGTCTAACCAGTCAGAGTAACTCCACAGCAGCTTGCAGAGACTCTTATTTTTCAAGATGGCTAGGAGAGTTACAGATGAGACTTCTATAGAGCTATAGACATTGCATTTTCAATCTGGAAAATGCCTTAGGAGCCTAACACTCCTGTTTCATAAAAACAGACATTTAGGCAGAGAGAGATCAGAGGGTATGCCCCAAGTCCAAGTAAAGAGAGGTGACAGATAAGAGAAGAAACCAGGTTGCTCAATTCCCAATCCACTGCTCTTTCCTCTTAGGTATAAATAAAATAGAAGAGCTCAGAGACATTGCTAGAACAAACCAGCACTTTCAAAAGCAAAAGCAAACTTACCTTTGCCCACAGAAGCCTTTTCAACCACATAATACTTGAGATGTGTGAGGAAAGAGCAGAGGGGATTCCCTGCTTACTTCAGTCCCATCCCTGGCTTTGATACACTTTAGGGTAGCAAGAAGTTTCTATCAGCCACTGAGCTTTTCAATAAGTAAATATACCATTTGCTTAAACAGTTAATCAACATTTATTTTATTAGATTACCAAGTGTTTTACATATTTTTCTTTTTTTTAAGATTTTATTTATTTATTTGAGATAGAGAGTGAGAGAGAGAGCACAAGCAGGGGGCGGAGGGCAGAGGGAGAGGAAGAAGCAGGTGGGAGCCTAACGTGGAGCTCAATCCCAGGACCCCAGAATCATGACCTGAGCCAAAGGCAGATGCTCAACTGACAGAACTACCCAGGTACCCCAAGTAAAAATCAAGAAAAAGTTAAAGACATAGTTCCATAAAAATGTATATTTTAAAAATCTGGCCTAGAGGAACCCTCCTACACTGTTGGCGGGAATGCAAGCTGGTGCAGCCACTCTGGAAAAGAGCATGGAGTTTCCTCAAAAAGTTGAAAATAGAGCTACCCTACAACCCAGCAACCTCACTACTGGGTATTTACCCTAAAGATACAAATGTAGTGATCTGAAGGGACACGTGCATCTAAATGTTTATAGCAGCAAAGTCCATAATAGCCAAATTATGGAAAGAACCTACACGTCCATCAACAGACAAATGGATAAAGATGTGATACACACACACACACACACACACACACACACACACAGTGGAATACTATACAGCCATCAAAAGAAATGGATATACACACAGTGGAATACTATACAGCCATCAAAAGAAATGAAATCTTGCCATTTGCAATGACATGGATGGAACTAGAGGGTATTATGCTGAGCGAAGTAAGTCAATCAGAGAAAGACAATCATATGATCTCTCTGATATGAGGAATTTAAGAGGCAGGATGGGGGTTGTGCGGGTGGGGAAAGAAAAAATGAAACAAGATGGGATCAGGAGGGAGACAAACCATAAGAGACTCTTAATCTCACAAAACAAACTGGGGGTTGCTGGGAGGTGGGGGGGTTAGGGAGAGGGTGGTTGGGTATGGACATTGGGGAGGGTATGGGCTATGGTGAGTGCTGTGAAATGTGTAAGCCTGATGACTCACAGACCTGTACCCCTGGGGCAAATAATACATTATATGTTAATAAAAATATTTTTTTTTAAATCTGGCCCGGAGGGATGCCTGGGTGGCTCAGTAGGTTAAGCGGCTGCCTTTGGCTCAGGTCATGATCCCAGCGTCCTGGGATTGAGTCCCACATCGGGCTCCTTGCTTGGCAGGGAGCCTGCTTCTCCCTCTGCCTCTGCCTGCCACTCTGTCTGCCTGTGCTCGCTCTCTCTCTCTCTCCCTCTCTCTGACAAATAAATAAATTTTTTTAAAAATTTAAAAAAATTTTAAATCTGGCCTGGAGCGCTTGGGTGGCTCAGTCCATTAAGTGTTTGACTCTTGATTTCACCTCAGGTCATGATCTCTGGGTCATGAAGTCAAGCCCCATCTGGGGCTCCATGCTCAGCACAGAGCCTGCTTAAGATTCTCTTCTTCTCACTCTGCCCCTTTCCCCTGCTCACACTCTAAAAAACAAAACAAAACAAAACAAAAAAACTGTCTTAAGAAAGCAGAGTGATTTTGAAATTTATAATACAGAATAACTTCTGACTAGTCAAGGAGAAAAAGTATGAATAAAAATTATGACTATCAACATAGATAGTAAGGAAAAGATATTTAAGTTAGTCCCTTTTCTATAATATGGAGAAACGAAATAAAGTGTTCTACCCAGTTTTTTATCATTAATGTGAAGATTATATAGAGGAAAATTTTATACTTAAGGTCTTTTTAAAAAAATTTATTCATTTTTTAAGAGGTGGGGAGGGGCACAGGAAGAGAATCTTCAAGCAGAATCCCGCTAAGTGCAGAGCCAACTTGGGGCTTGATCTCAGGACCCATGAGCTCATTACTGGAACTGAAACCAAGAGCCAGACACTCAACTGACTGAGCCATCCAGGTGCCCCTATTTAAACATTAAAATTTGCAGCAAAACTTAGGTTTTCATTGTGAGATTAGTTTACACTTTCATTCCATAAAAGCAGCATTTCCTTTATATTTTTTCTCTGAAAATTAGATTTTTCTATTTAAAGTAAATTAAAATTATCTATGTTCCAACTGAGAAATCATCCATCAGGACAAATGGAATCCAGAATTTGATCATAAGCAATTACGTTTTAAGGATAAGGTATATGTATCAAATCAAGATGAGGAAACAAAAGGCATAACTTCAAATGGGAAATCTGAATTTCTACCAGAATGATGAGACAAGAGTACTTTTGCCTTAGTTTCTTCACCAGAATATGTTTTTTGTTTTTTTTTTAAGATTTATTTATTTGACAGAGATCACAAGCAGGCAAGAGAGGCAGGCAGAGAAGAGAGAGGAGGAAGCAGGCTCCCCATGGAGCAGAGAGCCCGATCCAGGGTTCGATCCCAGGACCCTGGGATCATGACCTGAGCCGAAAGCAGGGGCTTTAACCCACTGAGCCACCCAGGCGCCCCCAGAATATGTTTTTTTCTTAAACCATGTGGCCAACATATCCCACAGGCTTACATTTAAAAAAATAAATGTGCATCAAACATGAAAGACTGACAGATGTATTCAAATAAATTGAGTAATTTATAATTTCATACTATTTTTTCATTTCCTTTTTAATATTAGAAATGAAAGTGAAAAGAATGAAAAGAGGGAAGATTTTATAAAATGACTGTTATTTTGTTCACTATCTTTCTTAGCATATATTAATTATTCTTTCCACAAAATCTTACTTACATTTTGATTAAAATTCCATTATTGCCATGTATGTCAGGATGGGCCATAGTGATAAACCTCATTCTTTCCTAGTATATGCATATTAAATTAGCTAACCAGATTTAAGTATATAGCTTTCATCAAATAAATTAGGAATATTGAAGTTGAGGGGGGAAAGCCCTCTAAACAACTGAAAATGTTTCCCTTACTTTAAATTTACAAGTACTAAAGGTCTGTTTTTTCTTCTGCTACCTGATATGTCTCAAAAAATTCATTCTTTATTTTGAGTAATCACACCAAAATGGCAATTCAATGATATCACATTTGGAAAGTTTTAAGGGACATTGTTTTTAAAAATATTCACTGTCTTTGTTACTGATGTCAGTGTGTCTGGATTGCCAAAAGCTTTTTTTTAAAAGCTGACAATCTAACAATGTAATTATTTTCATTGTCATTTCAATAAAGAATTCATCTAATCATCTGACTTTGAGCAATTCATGGGGCTTTAGCTGTAAGATAGAGAACTTTTTCTTTAAGAAATAAATTGAGGGGCTCATCCATCAAATCTCTAATCACTTCTTTTCTTTGAGAGCACTTTAAACCCTATTTGGGCAGTGATGCTGGGAAGCTAGAAGCCAAGGATCTCTTTTTATTTCATTATTTCCAGTGTGTTCTTAGAAAATCAATAGTATTTATTTTAAGATAAAACCTTGGTTTTTGTTATCTTGCCTCTACATTGCTTTAAAATCGGCTATTGGTTTAATATGCAGGATGTAATATAATTGGCATATTCATGCCAAAAAAGAAAATGTGTCCTGTTCCTAAAGTAAATGATTCCTAAAGTATATAATTTATATAAAACTTTTATATAAATTATAAACTTATAAAAGAATATTAATTTTCATTGTGATATATTTGTTATTTTTATTTGCTATTATTTTTATCTGAATAGATAAGGTAACACTAGGCCCTTGGGTTGGGCACTTAAATAAGTATGATTTTCTTTTGAAACATCTTGGCAAGACATCAGAGCTACAACAGAGCCCTTGACAGTTACAAGAGGCAATGACTTTCTTCTGACATTGAGCAAGAAAAAAACAGATGCTTCAATATATCATGTAGCATTATTCTGCTTCTTTAAAATTACAATCTAATAGCTATCTAATTAGTCATTCATTTTCTGTTTACAAAATAATCCCAATGTTTCTCTCCTCCCAGATACTAAACATTTTTAATATAGAAAGAAGTCAACAATAAAACAGATAGTAAATGTATTTTATGTATTTCTCTTAATATAAGCAATTGATTGCACAATAGAAATATTACAGCAGGCTGAAATTATATTTCAACATAAATATTAACCAGTAATCCTTTGTTAAAATGTATTTTAGGAACTGGGAAATAAAATGTATGGGAAATGGCAAAGGAACTGAGTTTAATCAATCTGCAAATTAGACATTTCAAATATATAATTTAATAATTTTCAAATATACAAAATGTGTAAACACAAGAGTACTTGACAACTATACTCGTCTCTACCTAAGGATGAGACTAAATGAAGTGGGCTCAAAATGTAGCATGAGCAAGTAATTTTATCTCACTATCCTCAATGTCCTCATTTCTAAAATGACTAGCCTCAATGTCCTCATTTCTAAAATGGGATATCAATAATTAGGTAAAAATTAAATATTTAGGTTAGGATACTGAAAGGAAGCAGTAAAGAAACAAACAGAAATGAGTTAATCACAGTGAAGTGAGAAATGCATATTAAGACATTAAAATATATGGCACAGTGGCATAAAATACTAGCCAGTTTCAACATAAGTATTTCACTTATAACCAATTTCCTATTCGATCTTCAGTGTATCATTTGACATTTTGTAGCCTTAATTTTCTTTACGTGTGGGAAAGAATCTTCTAATAGCTAACACTTTAAAGCTAGCCTTTATATAGTACCTCTTATGTATCAATCACTTATGTATCACTTATGTATCAATTTGCACATATTTTTCAGGTTTTTAAGAAAATTTTGCAGCATTTAAATGCAGTATGAGGCACAAAACTTGGGAACACTTGGTAACATATGAGGCAACACTTGGTAACAAGCTATCCATGAGAACCAAATCCTCTCAGACTGGTCAAATGTCAGGGGACTGATTTTTCTTCAGAGAGAATAAAACCACAGCTAAGCCACTGCACGTCTCTGGAAGGCAATGTCTGGCAGGAATCTGACGGAGAGTCATGAAGAGCAGATGGGCAGGAGAATGCTTCCCAAGGAGGACTCCACACAGCACATCCTCATGATTACCATCAGACCAACATGGTGGTAGCAGCACTGTCACACATGAAGTGTGGCTTCAGTTCAAAGAAAAGCCGCAGTAGTCAAATTATTACAAGGACCTATTAAATGTCTCTAACTCTCAGGAACAGAAAATATAGTTACCACTCTTTCCTTCTTTTCCTCAAAAAAAAAAAAAAAAAAAAGTGAACCATGCAACATGGCTATGAAAATTCCAAAATAATAATTTGAAAGATATAGGACACTCCAAATAATTCATCTATGTGTTTTGAAACATTCTCCTTTAGCCAAAATATTGCAATGTGCACAGAGACACAGTGTGGAGGCTGAGAAAAGTTAAGGCCATCCCACCTCAGGTTTAGCCTTAGCATAAGTACAACCATCTTAGCTTGGGCAGCCATCTCGGGCCCAAGCACTGAACTTTCCCCTACTTTACTTTAGTTCTAGAGACCCCCACCCTGCTTTAGTTCCAAGAAAGTACCCCACCTTACAACACCCTGACAGCAGCTAATCAGCTTAAACCACCAAGGCGGCTAGGCGGTTGCGCCACGGGGACCAGATGTTGAAAAGAGCTTATCTTACTAGACGACCAGGGGGGTGCAAGCCAAAAGTATGTAGGGTCTCTGAAGTGATGGAAAATTACTGTGAGTTGGATGTTTTTAAAAAAAAATGCTATATAGACCCTTGGCTTTGAGTGCTCGGGGTCCTTGTAGAAACCCGCTGCGTCGGGCAGATACTTGGACCCCAGCTAGCTGGAAATAAACCTTGCTGTGTGACTTGCATTATCATGGGTGTCCTCTGTCCATTTGAGAGGTGGTTGGCTCCATACCCTAACATTTGGAGGTCCCACCGAGATTTATATGTTCTTTAAGATCCTCCTCAGGGAGACCGACGACCCCCCGATACCAAGGTTTACATAGAAGCCGCGGCAGGAGGTTTGGCCACCTCCAAGAGGTCCAGTCCCAAGAGGGGAGGACTGAAACAGGTCCTCAACCAGAGAGACTGAAACAGGTCTCTGCCTGGTCCCAAGAGGGGAGGACTGAAAGAGGTCCTCGACTGGAGAGACTGAAACAGGTCTCTGTCCGGTCCCAAAAGGGGAGGACTGAAACAGGTCTCTGCCCGGTCCCAATTGAGAATTCTCGTGGAAAGGGAGGAGCGGGTTGCGCACCCTGGAGGCTCCATTACTGGAAGTTGTGGGAGACGTCCCCAATGAAAAGGTACCAGAACAACGTCCACAGTGAACGCTGTTTGGACGACTAGGTAAGGATCCTGAGTGTTGTGTGAGTCGAACGGCGCCTGTGGATGTGGTGTGGCTGACCAGCAGGTGGATGTTAGAAAACTCTTTTTGAATTTGTGTTTGCTGGTTTTGTGTCTCTTGTCTTTGTCTGGCTCCTTTGTTTGATAATAATGGGACAGGCTCAAGTAACACCTAAGACCCTGCTCCTGAGCCATTTCCCTGAGATCCGCGCCAAGGCTCACAATTATGGCATGGAAGTAATTTTGTCTATTGCGCTGTTTGTTAAGTGTATGGGGCTTTGTCTTAGTGTGGACTGAGGCTGTGTGAGTGTGTTCTTGTTAATTGTCATTGGTTGTCTTTGTCTTGTCTTTTTGTTGCCTGTTGTGTTGCTCGTCCCTAGGGGACCGAGAAAATCCCCACTGATGAGTGTCTCTAGAGGGCTGAGAATGGTAATAAGACCCAGAAACTGGGTGCCCTCTCTCTGTTCCTGTTCTTATATAAAGTTGTCTCTCTTGGGCATGGGACAGCCACCTAAGTCACCAGGACGGCTGCCAATCTTAAGACTCCCGTGTGAGGTTTCCTCCTGAGTGATCTAATGTGATCCCCTCCACATCCCTGGTCTAGCCACTTCTGGCTGTGGGACCTCCACTGGGAGCCAGCCAAAGCCAGTACCTGATTGAATTAAAATGCAACCGGGGACCACTTCCTAGGGAAGTTGGCTGTAAGGACTACATGTGTTGGAATGTCGCATAGACCATGATGGATTTCAGTCTTTACTGTTTCTTGTCAGTGTCTTCTACTAACTACTTAAAGCTATACCTTCATTGCTCATACCTAGGCCTTCAATGCTCTACACCAGGACCCCGATGTAAGGGCCTTTTGTAGAATAAGCCTTCTAGTAAACCCAGGTTGCTGGGCCATCCCTAGCAAAGGGGACTCTGACTTTGTTTCTCTATGTTCCTCCTAATAGATGTGGGGGCTTCTCGCTCACTCATTTCCCGTGTTAATGGCTGGCTATAACTGGAGCCAACTGGGGTTGGTCTAACTCGAGACAGAGACTTTAAGGAATATTCCCAAGCAGCTGCCAAAACTCCTTTTGTTTCAGGAAGATTCCCTGTTTTCTCTGGCCCGACATGGACTACCTACCCCCTCCCCCTTGCTGGTGGGAAAGCATGGCATCTGCTCCTCTATTGGAATTGATAAGCTCTAAAACTGGTAATCCTTTCTCTGCCTCCTGGCAGCACTTTGTTTCTTCTGTCTCCCCCTTTTCATGTTTCTGCACCAACGTGCGTGCAGCCTGCATGACTAGTCTCTAGATCATGCACCATGGCTCCTTCTCTCTTCACTGTCAAGGAGCAAGAAGAGCAGCCCCTGGACCTAACACCCCCAACTCCAGATCCTCCCACACGTGTCTCAGGTAAACATTCAAAGTGGAGTGGGCCCAGGTGGAACGTAAATCAGTATTTGAACTAAGTTAAGTTTGTTGGCTTTATTAAAATGTACATGTCTTTTAAGTTATCAGCAGTAAAACAGGAAACTTCAAAGTTTGCTGAAGGTCAAATAAGCTCATGTTGTTTGTTAAAATCTGTTAGCAAAGAGATGACTAAACTGATGGTTAATTTTATGTCTCAAAGTTTGAATGGATAATTGGTAATCTGAAAGTTTAAAGTTTTGCTTGGATGACAAATGGAATTAAATGATGGACATCTAGGTCTTAACCAAATGGGATAAAATGCTAAAGCATTGATTACTGGAACGAGGTTTGTACTTTTGACTTCACACTGCAAAGAAACTAAGAATATTTAAATCTGTTGGTAAACATATTTTGTGCTTAACTGATTCATAAATTTGCCTTCTAAAGAATTCTGTTTTAATTGATCACAATTGGTTAATATTTAGCCATCACCAGAGGTTAAGGTATTTCTAAGAGTATAAAATTCTGCTAAGTGTAACTAAGACTGATAGAAATAAGGGAAGCAACTCTGTATGTAGGAAAGCAGGAGATATGTAAGAAAGAGATAAGGAATGGGAGGGATACCCAGTAAATCCACTATCTTAAGACTGCATGCTTAAGAACAAAAAGGAAAGACACTGGTATTTAAAAAAAAAAAAAAAAAAAAAAAAAAAAGCTGGTTTTCTCTCTGTTTAAAAGGGCAAAGTTTTCTTAGGTTAATTGATCTGTTGAAAAAAATGTAAATGGTTTTCTCTTTGCCTGCCCCAAATTGTAAATGTGATCTCTTTGACTAATAAGGCTTTTCCTTGATATGCTAAGTTACTCAGGGAGTACTGCTAAACCAATGATAAACCTTGGGTTACATTTGGGTAAATGCTGTAACTACTCTAGAGGTTCTATACATTTCCTAAAGTTTTAATGTTTTGATAAGGGTCATCACTTGATACTTAACCATATCTATTCTAAGTTTTTGTCATT